>OZ023149.1:5176804-5486804 GCA_963675895.2 Styela plicata
GCATTCGAGATAAAATATAAGTCTTTTTGCGATAAGAGTTATAACAATCAATGTCTATTTGATTGTGCTGTTTT
This sequence comes from Styela plicata, assembly GCA_963675895.2. NCBI lineage: Eukaryota > Metazoa > Chordata > Ascidiacea > Stolidobranchia > Styelidae > Styela > Styela plicata. The sequence goes on from OZ023149.1 coordinate 5,176,879, forward strand.
ATCTGATTTTTTCTCTGACAAAAGATTTAGACAGTTATAAGTATTCATTATATTCTTACCTTAGCTCTATTCTACTCGCTATATTCTTATCTATTGGGCCAATATCATAGCAGTTGGCTCGCCATGGGTTATTACATGAGTTTGCTAAGCACAGTATAGAGATAAGATTGGTATATAATTGACCCCAGTCAATCATGATTATTGATAGAAATCAGTCCTAATTTATCTAATTTTGTCTTGTCAGATTTTAATATCCACAGGAAATTCTCCATATGATATCACAATACTGATAAGCACAAATTTAAAAAGAGATAACAGTTAGTATATAACTAAATCCAACAACTCAATAATAGCATTGATAGTCTTGTGTCGGGTTTAAAACAGTACAAATTTTTTTTATCATTAATGTAGTTTGAGATGAAGATATGTAGCCAGTTATTAACAAATATGTACAATAGACAATATTGGACGAGTTGTGTAGTTAAATTGCCCCTTAGATTTTTAGTTATTAATCTCGAGATACTGGTGGACCTTTGCAGCGCAATCCACAAGCAATTCATGATTAGGTGAGACGAGATTAGTCTTTCATGAACTAATCAGGAGGATGGAAAATGAAAAAAAAACCTTAGCGGTATTTAGTATGGTGCTAGTGAACGAATGCGTATTCATCTTTATGTCATTTTGTAATTAAAGATTTGAAAAAGTGGATATAAAGTGCAAAGTAGCAGAAATAGACTATCAGAACTATTTTTTATTTTTCCGTTTCTCTCTGGTTTAATTATAAATATGTACTAAGTTTTTTTCTTTCCAAAACACTTACTTTATGCAAAGCTAAAGAAACTAGTATTTAATATTGTGTTTGATTAAGGTAATAGATATTCAGTTTTATATCACATTGTTATCTTGTGCTATGCGACATTTGAATTCCAATAATTTAATAAAAAAAAGTAACTGGGTTGTGAAAAGCCTAGAAAGACAATTATTATCCTTTATTTCACTTTTATATGTTGATAAACGTCATTTCGAAGAAACTGAACACTAATGGGCGTTTAATACACACATTACGCGCATCACAGGCGTATACAGATCTGTATATTCGATTGAAATTGTTTATAATATTCCGACAATATGTGGGCGTTCAAGTAGGGGGCATCAACATGTATTCCGACAAAAAGAGAAAGTATATTTTGTGTAAACAGACTCTTAATGGTTCTCGTGCGCACACTTATATGTAAGTCAAGCACCCTAAAATATGGCGGCAATTTTTAAACTATATATTGTGACATAACAATAGGTTATGATGGACTTTGAGTAGCGCTTTTATACAGTAACATACTCCTCTATCGAGGTTAGGTATTAACTCTTTAAGCACGGATAAAAAGTTTTTTTTTAAATATTTTTTAATATTTTTTAATAATTAAATTTGATTTTTAGGTTTATCGCCGTATTATACAATATTAAGTGCAAATAAAGAATAATGCTTCCATTTGTTACCTTATGTGAAACTAAATTAAAAAGAAAAATAACATTTTTTTCGGTCATGGAAGACACAAATGTGCATCGGTTACTTTAACATCAACAGATCAAAAACGCCTGCCCTTGCATTGTTTAATTCTATCTACGTTATCTTCCTACATTTTTGAGAGTTTTCCTCTTATGATTAGTAGTTCAAAATTGAGAATTTTATTTTGCAAAGTATGAATCACAGATAGGGTAGGGAAATTCGGTGCGGTGATTCGAAGCACTATATATTCGAATCAATCGTGAATCGTTCATAGGAACTAAAGTTGCTAAATAGAAGATAAATTTTTTATTTTTAACGACAAAATTCAATCGATTTTGGTCAAATTAGACCAAAATCGATTAAATATTTTGTCATTAAAATATTATGAAAATTGTTTATCCAATACAAGGGATGTGAATTGAGATAACACAGTAAACTATGGATATCTTGATTTTTACAATGGAAATGAGTTGTAACAATGGGATATTGATTATTTACACAGAATTAGTGATTCGATCCGGTTCAAAAAAATTATTCGAATCAGATCGAATTCCAAATGATTCGGAATTGCCTAGCCCTAGTCACAGATGGATCGTACCTAAGCGGCACGATCCATCACTGACTCAAACTTAACAAAACACATTTGGTCAAAATTCTTCTATTTTTCTGGGTTAATATAGGGGAATATATGCTGAGCACTTCGTCTACTTTAAATTTCAAAGTGCTAGAGATCTGCAACACACGCGGTGGCTTAGTTGTCAAAGATTTGTTTTTCCTGGGTATGATTTGTAGAAGTGGAAGCAGATTCAGACGTTTTGTATAAAATTGACAAGTTTTTGAGTGTGGGGATTCAAAAAGTGTATTTTTTCTAGTTTCATCTTTGGAATTTAGTTCAAGAAGATACAGTACTTATTTTTTCAAAAGTGCAAATATAAAATTTCTCTACGCCCGTGCCACAATACCGGGCCTCTCTTTCGCGAATTATGTGAGTTAATTCTTTAATTTTTATATGATACATGGTGTAAATACTTCGGAAACCGGCAAAGTATTGCAATCATATAATAATGTACATGAATCTTTTGGGGATAATTTTGTTTCGTCAATTTATATCATGTTTAAAAATTTGTCCAAAAATCAAAATTTTCGTGCGGTTTTCAAAATATTGGCTTAAAATACAAAAGTCGATGATATTGAAATAAAAAAATGAATCTGGAAGAGTCGACTTTATATTGCTAATTGTGACTAAAATAGTAACTTCGCCTGTTCTTGGTACCATATTCGGAACGATCTGCTCGAAATTACTCGATGCAATATTCGTTCAAAAAAATGAACATAGTCAATCCTAATAATTTATTGTTTCGTTACTTCAAGTCAATCTTGTTCCAGATTTTTCTCTGGGTGTTTTCGACACGTTTTTCTTGCAAAGTGTGAACATTTTGTTGAATGCAGTACGCCCAGTTTTATCACTATAACAAGTCGAGACAATAGATAAGGTGTTAAAAACACCACACGATAAGACACGATAGTGCAAAATATAGTGAGATAATTGAAAACAAATGTGTCAAAATTGGACTATTAACCAAAAAGGCGTGGGCACACTTCTGGAAAGGAAAATTTTATACGCTAAGTTGGAAATCTTGTAGTTCTAGTTTTGTTTGCCCAATCATTATGTCTTTGAAAAAAGAATTATACGGGGTTCAGGAATTCAACATAATCATAATACACGAATAGGGAAATTTGTTTCGTCTACGCCTCGATAAAGCGTTTCATAAGTTACCCAACAGTTTACTGGCAATGTAGTTCTATTTAATATGCTGAATCGATGAAATACAAACGTTGCAAACTTGATCGTTTTTATTCCATCGATTCAGCATATCAAATATAACTATATTTCTACCTGGTCGCCACCATTATTAAGGGAATACGTATATTAGGGCTATCAATGTGGCGCGTGAAACATGATTTCATTGATGCATGTGCCTGTACGTAACAGTATATTTGAAATGAAACTTTAAATGCCGAACAAAACTGTGAAAATTATTAATTTTACGTATTGTCGGTTTGACGTCGCATTCTTGCATGTTTCAGATTGATAAGTTTTTTTGTAAATACATTTTGTCTCTTTAAAAGGCACAATCTTCAAATGTATATACTTAACTGAAATCAACTTGAATGAAATGAGCGAAACACATTCAACCAGTCATTGAAAATTGAGACATCGGTTCCAACATTCATTTTTTATATTATCTTGTCTAACCCAGCCTACGTTGTGCAAATCGCATATGAAAAATAATCTATATATATTCATAAGTCGATCCTTCCATTATAAATTCGATCGATATTTCTAAAAACAATAAGTCGGAAACGGTTAGGATGAGTGGATATCTCGTTCGGCATGTTCTATCAAGTGAAACACGAAAACTCACATTAGTAACGTATCGATCATACATGGTGTGTAGATATATCGCCTATTAAGTAAATGATCATGCATGGGGAAGATATAAATTATTAAGGATATACGTAAGCAAGGGGTTCATGCACTTTTAAAGTTCAGGGATTTAAATAATAATTAGTTGAATATTTTTTCGTTGAGGTTGATTTGTAAAATTCAAAGACAATATGGCGGCGTTGTTACAGGAGATAGCTTGCAAATGCCGATCGTTATATAGTATGTTATACTGTTGTATATCGTGGAAGAGTATTTCATGTAATGAACTCTATTAAATTTAGTCAGTAATTTCTATTTTGGAAAAGTTTACAGCATATTATCAGAATAGAATAAAAGTTTTTTGACAGAATCCAATATAATAACAATAGTACATTGGTACTGCATGTCAGGAATCTCCGATTCATATCCTTGTAAGACCGACTTATAGATGTAAGCTAAATGCGCTCGAAATAGGGTGTAGTAAAAAGGGACCCGGGATAATTAGGAAGCCGAATGTGTATTTGACAATACCAGCGTTTTCTGTTTGTTGTTTGAGGTTTGTGTTGATTAGAACAAACGGTGTATTTGGTGGATGTCTGTCCAGTGGCAATTCGTTATAGGAATTCAGTAAAGAGAGGATGTTTTAGTTGAATCTATTCTATGGTGATAATTTTATTAATTCTTCAGTTGAAAGGAATTGAGAAAATAATAATAATTGAGTAAAATAATTCAGTCAACGAATCGTATTGAATATGATTTTCGCAATCAAAATCTTTTATTTCCGATTACAAAGTTCAAAGAACTTCTAAAGAAGAATGCTACCTACCGCATATATATTATAATAAAAAAAAATGATTTTCAAGCTGGTCAAAAGAAAACAAACAAAATTAACCTTGTCCCATTTTCAAATTCCAAATCGGTTTGGCTTTGTTTCAACAAAATATGTAACAAAATACAACAATTGACCTCCCTTGCTGTGTCATAATTTAGTATATGTCATAATGGTAGAACGCGCGAAAATTGATATCGCTGAAGTCTGATTGTGATGTCATAATCCTTCTTCGTGAGCGAACGACGTGAACAATTTTCGTACGAACACTGCGGGGGGAATATTTTTCGCTCGCCCGCCATTTTTTCGCTCTAACTATGTCTACTCTCCACGGCAGCCAGATTGACTTATATTACCAAATAGGGAGGGAAAGGCATTCAATCTTAAGCAGTCGTCTTCAATGGTAGTTGGGGATACTTGACACGCAGATATCTTTGTAGTCAGACTTCCGAAATTGCCTTTGATATTTGAGAACATATGCCAGGTAGTTGGACTAACAATGGCGTCGGAAATTGTACGTTTCCTTATTGCAGATGTCACTCACCTATGCCAAGAAAGAACTTGAATATCAAAGCAGTTTAATTTTATTAAATTTAGTTTTAATGTAAATCGGGCTACGAACAGAGTAACAGATAAATAATAAGATAGTTTATAGTTTTTTTCTCTTTATTTCAAAGGTAGCGAAAATTACAGAAAAAGATCGTCGTCTGTAACGACTTTATTTCGTAGTTAAATATCAATAGTAACCAAAGCAGACGCTCTATATTTCTGCGCTCTAGATTTCAGAAAGGTTATTCAGCTTAAAATTAATATATTTAGGAATATTTTGGTAAAATTTATTTGAAAATGGATTAACAAAAAGTACTAGCGATTTATTCGGATATGTACCAGAAAATTTTGGATTATTTGTACGCGTGCCGTCGATTATGATGTTTTCATATATAATGTGATTAATCTCCAATCATATTAAATCAATGTTGTAGATAATTATGACAACATAAACAACTTTCGATTGTTTGTTATTGTTACGTGATAATGCAAAACATACGAATTGATTGTTTAACTTCCAGATAAAATTAAGCGGAAACAGAGCGGACTTCAACGAATTTATTAACTCTGATTACTTTCAGATAATCAATTCAAGACTATTCGATTCCAGGCGTTTCTCACGAACCCACGGGTTGGTAAATACACCAAATAGAATGATTTATTGATGAATTAGGCCGAAGTTTTGCTAAAAAATTAAAAATATATAATCGTGGGCATTTTTTCACCAAAACCCAACTGTCCGGTAGGAAGTTTTACATTGCCAAGTTAAAGTCGCAACGTACCGCGCCTGGGCGGCGAGATCTGGCAGTGACTCGTACTCTGCAGCTGAAATTTTCACAAACTTCTCGTGATTGGATTATTTGCTGAGCCCATGTTAATCAACCAGAAGCTTACAAGATACAAAATTGAGAGTAATTATCTAAGATGCAAATCAATATAATTTTTGATAATAATTAAGGGTTTATAGTAATTTATCAAAAGGTTTCAGTCCATTATTATAAGTCGGCATGAGCTTATCATTAGCTTAAGCATGTATCGTTTCCTTTGATACTGGAACCAGTTTCTATAAGGAGTGTTTTAACAAGGCTTTTCTCGTTTTATATGAAGAATAACAAATTGGTACATCAAGTTTAGTTTGAGATGAAACACTTAAAAATGCGAAAAATCGAGTAAAATTGTCGGCATTTTCGATTGATTTAATGCGTTTCCTTAAAGTTGAAAAATACCAGCTTTGGCAGATAGGCCACATCTAAACTGCATTGGTTATATAGGACAAGTATAACTACACGTACTGGCGAGGCGCGATCCATCTGTGGCTCATACTTGACAAAATAAAATGATGGAGCAAAAATGTATCGCAACAAAATGACAGCAAAACGCAAGTATATTTTGAACATCGTTCTTCAATGCTTCAAACGTAATAGCCCATTATACACATGTGGCCATTATAGTGCATTTTTCAAGATATGGTGTACATGATAAATAGTCAAAACGCTAAAATTACATAGAAAATTTATGTACTTTTGCCGGTGTGTCGAAGATTACCACTTGTGCTAGCCTCGACGCGTGGATTATTGTTTAATTACACCTTGTCAACTAGTCCTAAGGCTTTTCCATTGTGGAGTGCAAGGCATAGTGGTAAAGTTGCTATGCATCCAAGAAAGTAGAGTTTAGTAAGGAATAAGGAGGGTAGTTATAGGTTTGAGATTCGATTCGGTTGAGTGTTCGATTTGAAGTATTCGAATTATGATTTCGGTGATTCGTTAACGGTCTTGAGAAAGAGTTGCATCAGTTTTCGCAATGAGCTACTTTGTAATTTAGAGAAGTTTTAGAGAATGGCTCAATGTTTCCTCAGAAAAGATAAATAACGAAATTGCTTTGATATACATTTCCTAAAGATAGTGATATTTTTGATCCATCATGCATTCACCCAATGTCACTACAAAGCCTTGAGCGGCAATATAGTTAAAATTATTGTAATATTGAAATTATGTATAAAAGCGCCATAATTGGAGGAAAAATACGGTTTGTTTGTTTTTAGAAAACAACGCTATTTGATATGTTGTCTCCGATTGAATATGTCGTTCGTTATTATATTACATTATTTTGACTTCTATTCAAATTCCGATGACAGTAATTTAAAACGTCTTATATTACTTAATAATCGCCATTCCACTGGGTCAACGGAGTTTAACTTTTATAGTCAATTATTGGATTTGAATCAAGGACAAGTGCTGTTAAAAAATGCATGCAGTCAACTGTTATTTTTAAATCTTATTCAAAGGATATTTTTAGCATTATTTGTGTAACTGCCTCTACTTTAAATAAGTGTCTTTAGCATACGTTAAACAGCAAAAATAATAATCTCAACAACATCGAATTGTCATAAAATTTGTGTAGTTGTTTACAGTCTCTTTCGAATTCAAATCACGACTCTGTGCTTGAATATTCCAATCATAAAGAAGTTCATTTTGTCAGGCATGAAAACAGACGAATAGCGCCTATAGAACGCGATCCATCTGTGACTTAAGCTCAACAAAACATGCGTTGCAACCTTTCTCTGACGTAAAATGGGATTGTCGTAGTTGAGAATTTCTGTTCGTTCAGAAATTAATACCAACTTGTGGACATTATTCCACAAAGACATTAAGTTGTCAAATTTTTCTTCCAATCATGCCAGATTTGTCTTTTTCAAAAAATAAGCATACAGTTCCGAAACAAACGTTAGAATGTAAACAAATAACCCATCAATCTAGCTATCTATCTGTATATTAAGATTTAAAATACTTCAACCTTGGACACAAAAATATCTCACGCCTTTAACAGATCTTTTTGCACAAAAAACCTTAATTAATGGTTTTCGTATTCGCCTAATTATTGTGATCTAAACTTAAATCATGGCTTCATGGACGATGCTATGGCAAGAACAGGAAATTGGAAGTGTACTAAGTTTAGTTAATACTAGAAAAATGATTTTGAAGCTTTCAATGTTTATGTACGATTCACCGCGGAATATATATTAATTTTTATGGTTATGGATCCTTGCCAATCAGGTATCTCAGATGGGTTATGTGTCACCAGTCTACTTGTATCTAGATAAATTTTGATCAGAAAATGTTTCTATCAAGTTTGCGCTACTAACCTATACTAGATAAAATATGCTTTGCTAATATCCTTTAAATTAAAAATAAAAAGTGAATAAAAGGGCCGAGTGATGGGGTCATAATTTATAAAATTTACGTTTTCATTTTCAGTTCTAGCTCTAATGGATTGTAATACCAAAAGCATTATGACGTCATCACAAGGATATTTATCTTCTGGAGTATATTGTTGTAAATCAAAGAATCGAGAACCCGGAAATATCCCACAATGTGATTGCCTAATCACAAATGGACTATCGCAACATTCAAATTCAAAAAACACTAAATGGACAATGTTACATCATCGATGCAACGATGGATATAACTATTCGGAAACTGAATTAATAGTGACGTCACAACTGCCAACATTGCAACGTCACAAAAGCTCCTCACAGCGTTCTTTGAAGAGATTATTCATAAGTCTCATTCCTTCGTCGTCATTTTTGAAAATATTTTTACTCGCGCACGTTTTTCTTGTTTTGATGCAAATTAATACTTGTGAATCGAGCCCAAAATGGTGGTAAGTCGAATTTCATTGTTTGTATTAGACATTAGTTTTCTGATTTAAATGCCATTGCCATTTTTTTATGAAAGAAAAATGTAAAGCTAATGTAACTTTGCATTTGACGAATACTAATCCGCTAAAATCAAGGCATAGATGAAGATGAAGTACGAATAGTTATTCAATGTTGCCCTGACATTTATCACATTTAAAAATATGTCTCATATATAGTTTTACCATCGAAATTCTCCACTTGTCACCCACTAGACCACGGCAAGTTGTTAAATAGAGATCATCTTGGACTTAATTGAACACTTTTCAATTAGATTATAAAATGACATAGCAATTATAGTGCAACACAAACAATAATTTTAACCGTCGTGGAAATATTTCTAGTTGTGTTGTTTACGACCTATTTCTTGCCAAATTTTCGATTTAGTTTAAAAAAAACTTGAAATAATTTCGTTTGATTTAATTTAATTTTGTCAAATTATGCAGTAATTTTACCGAATAATTCGATATGTATAATGCAATTATACAAACGTTGCATTAAAACGTAAATCTGATTATCTCTTGTTTGTTTATTGTTACGTGATAATTCTTTGAATAATAACAATCACTTATTCATTGTGAGTGAACAAACCCCCGCGCGTGCCCACTATTACGGAACAATGATAACTATGACGCGTGACCCGCGATGTTGTGTTACGTCATAATTAATTTTGAATAATTTTATCCACATATATATCACTTGTTTCAATATTATTTATATATTTATTTTATCTGATCTATTGCGATAAAAAAATTTGCTTTCTTTAAAATACCGATTTTGCTGTTATTTTAACATTTCATTTTGTACATATACTAATCCAACGTTTGTCCAGTCCTATTGCAAAAGTTTGCGCAAATTCTAACCTGCTGGGACTCGCAGGCTACCTTCTGTTCGCTGTTTGTTATGGCGGAGTGGTAACAACTTTCCTTTGTATATACACAGCGCATGCGCACTGATGTCATTGTTGATATAATTGATAACTTATCACCATTTCACACTTCCTGTTTCCGAGCAATTGTTAACCATTAACAATTACAAACAACGGTGTGATCAAAAGGATGATCCCGGTCGGAATAGTTACTCCCAAACAGTTTTGATAAGCATACGTCTCTGATGGATCGCGCTGCCAAAGCGCGATCCATCTGTGGGTCATGCTTGACAAAATAAAAATTCTGGTTGTGAAAGGCCGCAAACGGGAGCATTCAATTATGATTACCTTTTTCAAATTACTAATCTATCGTAATACATTTGATGGGTTGATTATAGCGTTCAATCACAAACTATGTTTTTGAAAAAATATCTCAAAACACTATATAAACTGTAAATCCTTTATAAAATGAAAGCTTATCAATAACATTTGACGTTCTATTTTCTTTCAGGAGCATTGTGAACACCCCGGCCGGCAAACCAGTCGACACCCAAACAAGAAGAACACTTAGAAGATATCCCATGGCATCGTCACAACCAATGCCTGGAAATGTGAATCTGTACAATACTTTGAAAGATATGAAACCTCAAGACTCAGATGATATTCTATCTGACGATAGAATTCGAGAAATATTGAGAACTGAGAGCGTTGAAGACCTCACAAAGACAGGCGGGTTTGGCAATTTCCAAAATTCAAACCAAAACAAACGTGACGTCACAAATAATCGTATTGATGACGTCACAAGGCGAAGGATTGGTACTTTTCACACTACGTCGGGTGGAAATTCGCTCACAGCAAATTTGCGCCCGCCTGTTCTTGTTGACCAAAGAGTCCAACTTTTGAATCGTAAACAGCGCAGACTTTTGCGCAGAAACCCTGGCGCTCTTCAAGAAATTATCAAAGGTCTTAGAAAAGCGGTTAAAGAATGCAAATTTCAATTCAGGAATCGAAGATGGACTTGCCCAACTGATGTTCGCGATAGTTCACTGTTTGGAAAGATTTTGAACAGAGGTAAACAATTATATTATTCATCAGGAACCCACACTTAGCAAAATGAATTCCTTTCGTTTTTTATTGATCGATACAGTAATTTAATTAAATTCTTTCTGAAAGACACAATTTCGAGAATATACACTCTAGTTCAAGGTTAAATTTAAATTAAAATGTAGGTTCCAAGGTCATTGGTCAACGATGCTTGTCTGGTCTATTGACGTAACAATTGAATTGTTACGACAACAATACCTTGTCACATATTGTATTTCATAATGGGGGAATTTTTTGTCTAGATCGTGCAGATTAGACCCCTTTATCGATTTAAACCTACCCGAAGTTCAATTTTATAAACATTCAACACATACTTTTCTAAACCAAGTTTGAGTTAAGGAATGGATTGCTGCCCAAAGCAGTTTTTCCCAAGTAAAAAAGTACTTAAGTTTTACGTTTATCCATATTCTACCCCAGTAGCTAAAATTCTTTGTCTTACGGTCTTCTGGAATGCCATGTTCTAATTACTTTACTTCCCTATTTTCAGGATTCAAAGAGACAGCATTCATCTACTCTATCACAAGTGCAGCTGTAGCGCACGCAGTTGCAAGAGGATGCAGCGAAGGTAGATAGGTTATTATTTTTTCAAACGTGATAAGCTGTCATAAGCCCATCGATATAGATAGAGATGGGGATAGGCAAAACCGAATCATTTGGGATTCGAAGCTGATTCGGATACTTTTTTGAATCGGATGGAATTACTAAATCCGTGTAAATAAAAAATATCCTATTTCTAATATTACAACTTGCCTTCATTGTGAGAAAATCAAGAAATTTATAGTTTATAGCGTATATTTTCAATTCACACTTCATGTCTAAAAGCAACAATTTTCATATTTTAACGACGACGTTAAAAATTAAAATCCTATAGCTTATTTAAAAAAAATTTTGTTCTAATGTACGATCCACAATTGATTCGAAAGATTCGTGCTTAGAATCACCGAATCGAATTGCCTAGCCCTATATGAAGATTCGACTGAATCCTCACAGTTGATGTACGATCCCCCACTTAATTGCTTCATTGTTGGTAATATCTCATATTCTATTTATGATATCCACATTTTCATACACATTCAATTTCTATCCATCCTATATACCCAAGTTCTCAAACTCTAATTTTCCATCCCTTTCAGGCACCATTAGCACATGTGGATGCGATGAAAAAACTGGGGCAGGAGGTCCAGGATGGCAGTGGGGCGGTTGCAGTGATAACTTTAAATTCGGGAAAAAATTTGCAAAAGATTTCGTTGACGCAGGAGAAGTTGGAAGAGATCTGAAATACAGAATGAATTTACATAATAACGAAGCTGGAAGACAGGTAGATAAATATTTTGGCTTTGGTATATTTATTCCGCGTCTCATAAAAGTACTAAATACATTTTCCCACATTGATAATCTTGACCGTGGAAAACCAGTGGTGTTGTTCTTATGTTTAAAGAATTTGATCCTTGAAAAGCTCAGTATTACACTTTCCAAAGAATTAAACTCAAAATAACTATTGGAACTTCTAATTTTTAATTGGTGAACAGGGTTTTTTATATTTGGTCGTGGCCTCAATCTTGTTTCTCTGACCGCAGAATTAGACGCAGAAAAAGTGCATTTTAGGAATCTTCTAATAGAGCATTTAAGTAACAAATATTTTTCAATTTACAGACTGTTAATGAAAAAAGTGTTCGCTATTGCAAATGCCACGGAATGTCTGGCAGCTGTACAGTTAAAACATGTTGGCTTCGAGCTCCAAACTTTAAAACAATTGGAAGAAGATTAAGAGATAAATACGATGCTGCAGAAGAAGTGACAATCTCTAATCATGGTAAGATTACTTCATTTTCTGGCAAATTTCTTCTGTAGTCCAAAAACACTGATATAAATAATCATTCTTGGTCCATTGGCATAAACATTTTTAGAACTAATTGATATTTATTTAAATTGAATGTGCATTCTTATCTTCGAACACAACACAATAGTTGTCACACATATATATAAACTTATAACGTTATCCCGTTGGCATATGTTGACAAATCCATTATTCTTAATATTTGAGACCACAAATTCACGATGCGTTTCATTTTGACAGGTTCAACGGGAAACGATGAAGGTGGTTTATTACCTGCAATTGCCGATAGAAAGGCGCCAAAGAAACATGATCTAGTATACTTCGAAAACTCACCAAGTTACTGCGTCAAAAACACAGAATTCTGGATTTCTGGAACACGAGGAAGAATCTGTAACGCGACATCTAGTGGCTACAACGGGTGTGATTCAATGTGTTGCGGGAGAGGGTACCGAACGCGCATTAGGACCGTAAAACAAAGGTGCAAATGTGAATTTAAATGGTGTTGTGAAGTTCAATGTCAAACTTGTGAAGTCAAAAAGGAAATAAGCGTGTGCAAATGAGGAAATTTCTTACAACACCGTATAAAGGGATACACGCCAACAGAAATCCATTTTGATGAAGAGAAGAATGAGTTGCGAGAGAGGGATATGTTGAAGTACGTCAATAGAGTGAAGATACGTAGCCAACACGTGGCGCTGGCAGCCACGCTGTTGTGAACTGTGCTTTACGTGGTGGAAGATGGCCTGCTCACCGAAAAGTGAGGAATGCAGTTTCCATCACTCTTACGCGAGAACAAATTTTAAAGAGTTCGATCAAAACACGTTGTGTTAAGTACGAATCACTGATGGATTGCGCCGTCCAGGCGCGGTCCATCGGTGACTCGTAATTGAAAAAATTGAATTTCTAATTTTATCTGATCGATTTTCAGAAAGCGCTGATGGCCAGTGATCCATCAGTGGACAAATAACGTTTTTTCAAGCTCTTGCTAACTGCTATAAAATACGCATTATCGCAAACGCAATGTTCCTTTTTCATAATGTAGGATGCTCGACACACTCAGTGCAATGTACTTTATTTGATCCGATTTCATCTGACAAATATTTGTGCGATTACCCAAAACAACTGATGTGCAAATACCTGTATATGTTTAAATGTTTCAAACATATAAAAAAACGTCAATTCAAAGGCTAATTAATAACTTAGTAGTAAACTATATATCTTGGATACTTGGAACTACGAAATATATGATTTTTCAAATATACATTCTAACTAACAACATTGCCGAATTATGTTTTCATAAAACTGTTTCTAACATTTTCCTATACATTGCCATTTTTTTTATTATTTTACCCCTTTTCTCTCTTAATTTCTATTTTGATTTTTTGTTTTTCTTTTTTGATAATCGTTATTTTCTACTATTTATTTCTATTTGTAAATAAAATTATAAAAATCAGTTTGTAGAGTATATGAAATAATGGGTCAGGTTTTTGTAGAATTGAAATTCAAAATTCATATCAAGGAAAAGCAAAATCTAAAACTCAGCAAACATTCGCGGTGGAAATTACTAGACTATTTTAGGGCGCAAAAAGGGCGCAATAATTTGCTCAGTTTGTTATTTTTGTATCAAATTTCATATATCTTGGGGGGTGGGTTCTACCCTTCTTATCAAAACTCTCTCTCGGCTCCGCCACCAGTGACTAACGGTCACTCATATTGAAGAGAATTACATCCAAAGAAAATCAAACCACTGTACCCTGTTTTATAGAAATAGAAGAATTTATAGGAATTTTATAGGAATGATTAATATATTTTTTTTATTGAGCTTCGGCCTTAAGCAAGGCTAGAGGCGGAAGGAACCGGCCTCCGGTCACTTAATAGCCAAGAGCTATTAAAAGATTTAGTACCAGCAACTGCACTCTAAACGGGAAAATCCCAAACCCGACACGCAGAAAATACGTTTGGGCAATCTTAAAGCCCGTTCCTACAGGGCATTAGATTTTGAAGTCGAGTCCGTAAAGTTATCACTTCAGACCTTCAACAAACCAATAAACGATAATGTTTTTAGCAAAATAAACCAATAAATAAATGAAAGTGAACAAAAATTGCATGGATGATTAAATGCGAAAAACGAAAACGAAAAATTTGAATTTTGTCAGTGAAAAATTCTGGATAGACCATAGCAAGTATTTGAAAAAGTTTGCTTTGGTATTTATGCTGTTTATTTTACAGACTTCCATAACCCGACATTTCGCAACATTTTAAGACTAGAACATAACCGACTGTTTATTCTATAAGTTGGGGATTTTCATGTCGATTCGATTGCCATTTGGCAATGATATATTGGACACTTGTAAAGATAAGGACCTTGTTGCGCATAATCCCAAAATGTTCAGCAACTTTCGATATATTCGCTTTGTTTTTGCTTACTTATATCAATTGAGAAATTAAAAAATATTGCGATCGGATAAATTTAATATAGATTATGGCCGACAGGTGAAACTAAATCACCTTTCATATATTCACGCTCGAATATATATTTTAAAGAAAATTCCTATTTTTTGTTTGATTTATTTAATTTTCCTCTATGCAGAATCGGAAGGATCTCCCGGAAAGCTAACAGTATTACAAAGAACTAGAACTGGGCAAAACCGAACCTATTGGAATTCTAATTTGATTCCAATAACTTTTTTCTAATTTTTATTGATTATGTAAAAATAACAAATACGCTATTTTAGTGTTAATATTATTGTTGCTATTTTGATAATTAAGAAATTCATAGTTATGAATCACAACATTTTGCTAGATCAGTCTCAAAAGCGATGTATTTTCAATTACGCTCCAGTACAGGAAAAAAAATTTCATTTCAACGACAAAATACAATCGATTTTGGTCGTTGAAATTTTGCATTTTGCATTTTGTCGTTGAAAATGAAAAATTTTACTTCATTTAGCAATTATTCGTTCGTATGTTGGATTCACGATTGATTCGAATAATCTGTGCTTCGAATCACCGAATCGAATTGCCCAGTTCTACAAAATACTACAGCAAAATGTAGTGCTATCAACCGCGCTAATAAGCGGTTAATAGAACTGAAAGGCTACATTAGAGTGAATCAAGAGTGTTTTCTTTTAGTCACATCCTACGTAGGGCTGGGCAATTCGGTTCGGTGATTCGAATCGATTGGATGCACAACATATTCGCATCAATCTTGAATCAGTCATAGCAACGAATACTTACTAATTGGACAAAATTTTGGTCGTATTTAACCAAAATCGATTGTATTTCGTCGTAAAAAATGAAAATTTTTGTCATTTTTTACGACGAAATACAATCGATTTTGGTTAAATTCGACCAAAATCGAGCATATTTTTTCGTTAAAAAATGAAAATTGTTCATATTGTAAATACACTATAAACTATAAATTTCTTAATTTTTAGAATATGGACAAATTGTAATAGTTAAAATGGGATAATTGTTATTTACATCGACTTCGTGATTCGATCCGATTCGAAAAAAAAGTATTCGAATCGAATTCGAATTCCGAAAAGGCAGTTTCGAATTCGAAAAGGATTCAGTTTTGTCGAGCCCTACTTCATGGATTTTTGTCGGTATTAGCTAATGTTGATCGGTGAACTCTCATATTGTCGGTTAATCCCTCTTCAAACTTTCAAAAAAGTTTCATTCTGAAAAACGTAAAAAATCTAAGAAATTAAACTTGAATTTTGTTTTAATCGAATCGAAATAAACCCCCTCAAATTTGTTTTTATCAAACAATCAAATATTCTTGTAAAACGGTTTTTCCAAATAAATTTAATTTATAAAATTCGCAGAGAAGGCGAGATCTCTATATGACACGTTATTGTAAAAAAAGAGAAAAATGAAAGATGCCTTCTCCGAAAAAAATTTTTACCTTGGAAATCAAATCTTTCCCAAATGTATAAAAAAAATTGATTGCTCTATTATTCCAATAATCGTGCAAAACGTCCATACGTGGCCGACAAATCCCATTGTCGAAAATATATTCGAATTCTCAATATGAATAATGAGTAAAGAGCGGGTGCCTATCCGAACATTACTTTTATCTTTAGAATTAATATCCCCCTCCCCCATCATTCGCGAATTTTTACTTATTCAAAAAATTCCATTAAAAGTTATCTTTTTCTTTCACATACAAATTTTCGGAATTTGTCTAACACCAGTGATACATTGCTACTTGATAGAATGCCCTCTTCAACCAAACCCCAATTGCCTAAAAAAATCGATAACTCCCCGAACAATAGCCAGATGCGATCCACTTGACAGTATACTGTCTGCTTCTTGAAATATATTACTTTCTACGCCTAACCCTCTAACCGCATTGCAGAAAATTTGTCAACATCTGCTTTTAAGGGTTAAAATTCTTTACTTCACTGACGAAAGAAGTATCTTTATAAGGAATTCCAAGTATTCAAGCATGAGTCACTGATGAATCCATCAATGACACATACTTGACAAAAGTTGCCGTTTTTTCGACTGGAGGGACTGTTGTTTCAGATGGATGTTTTTAATAGAATATCGAACCGTATCACTTCGAATAAAATCTTCTCGAATCGGTAAACAAGAGTATTGTACAAAAGGGGGATTTTTTGTTACACAACAGTTTAGTTTTTTAAGTCATACACCCTAATTCACAATAAATTTAATACGTTTTTTAACCAACGCATTTTGTTGTATTGAAAATTAACATTGTTGTAAGGAAAAAGGCTGCTACGTCAGATGATTGTTTTTCTGACTTGATTGTCGGACCGGATAACTTCGAACGCGAGTATTTGTGAATTTGCTTCCGTTTCAAAAATAAGTGAGAAAATGTTAATTAGGTGTAACCTTTTTTGTTACAGATTTGAGGATATACAATTCGATTCGGTGATTCAAAGCACAAATCATCCGAATTAGCCGTGAATCGGTCATAGGAACAAAAACTTATGAGCAGGATGAGCCTATCATATCGGCATCGCAGGTTGTAAATTTCGGCTTCAAATCAGGGTGAATACATGCCCATCACTCAACCCCGGGTATAATAACTTGGATAACCTAAGCCGAACGCAAAGATCATAACCTTCCAACAACATTAACCCTGTCTGTCTATAGGTGGCCGCTGGTACATGGCTTTAAGCAGGGTGATTCGCTCCAAAGAGTGATCATCAAAAAATATGTGGAGTTATATTATTTTCATAGAAAAATTTGATTTAATATATTTACACCCGAAAAGGTGAAGTGTGAATTGATTGGGCATTGCCTCTGATACTTCATTCATGTATTGGTGGATTCGGACGTATAGTGAATTGATTTTGTTAATAGAGGTAAGTCGTAATGGTAAAAGTGGGGCATTTCATATATATGTATGTTAAAATTAGTGATTCAATCTCATTGAAGGAATAACCCAATGAAATATAATAACCAAAATTCAAATCACCGAATCGAATTGCCCACCCCTAAGTATGAGTAAACACACGAAGTAGGAACTTTTTATTTTATTTCTTCAAATGTTAGTTCTACAACAAACATATCTATCAATTCATAAACAAAAACGCAAATTTCTTAAATGCCAATTTTTAGTCAGTATGAGGAAAAATTTATGCATAGATTATAAGTAATTAATAAAATAATTAGTTAGTAATAAAAAATTGATAAAGCACAGAAGATTCAACTAAAATAATACCTGGAATACACAATACATTGTAAAAAGTACAGTAAATTTACTGGTCATTTGCAGTAATTGCGTATTTCTAAAGTTAAAAAAACTTTATGTTGATGTGATTTATGCCAATTATGGGCTGTTGATGGACCTTCGTGGTGCGTCCCATCAACGCCACCTGTTTCGACCAAAAAAGTTAAATTTTGAATTTTTTTTAACACCGCCAAGTTAAATTACTGCCAAAGACCAGTGATTTTGTTGCATTTTGTTACAATGAAAAAATTTGCTCAGAAAAGCCAACAAAAATGGAAGAATAATATACGACAAAAATTCAAAATCATGTGAAACGATCAATTTTTAATTGAATTTCATTCTAAGCAAAGTTGAATATAGCACCAAAAATGGTATACGTAAGGACCACAAGCCCGGCGCACGACTACACTGTAACAAAAAGGTAACAAAATCACTGGTCTTTGACAGTAATTTTACTTGGCGGTACTGAGAAAAAAAATCAAAATTGACTTTTTTTGGCCAAATATGGGTTGTTGATGGAACGCCCCGCGAAGGTGCGGTCCATCAACAGCCCATAATTGGCATAAATCTCATCAGAATGTTTTTTTTTAACTTTGAAAATATGCAAGTACTGCAAATGACCAGTAAAATCAGTGCACTTTTATTACAGTTTATATAATATATAAATCCAGCAAATGTGCTTCAAGGGAGTAACATTTTATGTAAAACTGAAGCGTTGGAGAAAAATGCATTAATCAATAAGCCAGAAACGAATATAGAATCATACTAAACTAAAAACTAAAACAATATGGTAGGGTGCAGCGATGTATGCCCCTATATGCGGTGATGAAACCCTCTATGGCTTATATTATTGGCCACATTTTGTCGCCTCTGGCAAGACGCATGAATTACATTGGGGCTGTAGTCTATAGTGCTTGTCGATTGTAACTAACGTTACTCCACTATTTGTAATTGTCTTCATAATCTGATTTCATGGCTACAGGGCAACTTCAAATCTGACTTGTGGTCGCGATGGTCTAAGTTTTTTAAATACTAATCCTGTTCGGATACGAGTGGAAAATGATACAGGGCTTCGTTCACGATGTTTCACTCAAATGAGTGGCTTTAAAATGTGGCTTTTTGAAAAATAAAATAAAAGCATAGAATAGCACTGATGTAGTAACATATGCTAGAGCGATTTGGTGACGCATAGGGCTGGGCAATTCGATTTGGTGATTCGAATCGATTCGAAGCACAATTACTTCGAATCAATCACGAAACGTTCATAGGAACAAAAATTTGAAAAAAAAACAAAATTTTCATTATTAACGACAAAATGCAATCGATTTTGGTCAAATTTGAACAAAATCGATTACATTTTTTTGTTAAAATATGAAGATTGTTTCGCTTGGACATTGAGCGTGAATTGTAAACACACTATAAACAATAAATTTCTCGAGTCTCACAATGGAGACAAGTAAATGATGGGATATTTATTATCTACATAAAATTAATGATTCGATCCGATTCGAAAAAAATATTCTAATCGGATTCGTATTCCAAATGATTCAGTTTCGCCCACCCCTAGTCACGTGTGAGCTCGATCGTGCTGCAGATTCTATTTATTGTTCAAACTGCACAGATAGAACAATGAATACTACTATAGTTCTACATTAAGAAATTTTCAGGCCAAGCTGGTTTTGTTAAGTATGTGCCACTGATGGATCGCGCCGTTGAGGCGCGGTTCATCAGTGCCTCATGCTTAACAAAATAAAATTCTCGGCCGGGATAGCACTCATTCGAACCTAAAGCAAATACAACTCGCTTCATCTCACGTCAGAGATTCAGTTTCACGAAATAGTGCTCTGATTTGGGTGTTTTCATTTCACGCAGTAGCTAAGAGGACTTCAGCAGGCGGTGGCGTCTTTTCGAGGGATATAGCACTTTTTATTGAATATCGCTCCAGAAGCAAAGTTGAAAAGAGCACTTAAGAAAAAAAAAACTAACAAAATAGCAACAACCAAGGAGTGATAAATGCTCTTTCCATCGCCCATGGCAGATGCTACACACTGCACTTTAGTATAATAGCTCTGACCCCATCGGAATGTTTTTTATTCGGAGTGCAGGTTCTGGCATTGTATTTTAAACTGGCTTTTTGCCATTAAGTGGCCGTGAATTGATTCCTTTCAGACGCTGCTCCCGAATTTCAATGTGAAGAAAAAATTATGACAAAGAGCTACTAATAATATATATTACTATAAGTAGAAAACATTTAGTGTCGAACTGAACCACCAGAATAGAGTACAATAAGTGGATCTGCCCTGGGATATGATCAACCATATACTCTTTCTTTGCGTTTTCGTACTTGCATTCTACGGCACGCTGGGAATGCATCGGGTCAATTTAAAACCCCATTCCTACTAGCGTAAGGCTATGAACTGAATAGTCATTTCAAGTAAAACGCATCAGATGGCTGATGCGGCTTCAAATCTGGATTCCAGTCTTTACGCTCATCGTGAGGCAATATTGACCTTTCATCCAGCCATTGCCTCAAGCATTCAGCGCCCGTACTGTCCATCCTGGCATCAAGTTTATTGACGAAGAATTCTCTTCTGTTTATTGTTAGTTCGTGGATATCTTCAGCGCCGTAGACACAGATAAAATGTCTCCACTCTCCTGTAGAAATAACGTGAAGATTAGAAAATGACAAATCAACAGATGAGGAATCCATTTGCTGAGTATGAGCCACAGATGGACCGCGCATTGTGACTGGGGTCAGGCAATTCGATTGAGTGATTGGAATCGATTCGAAGCACAATTTATCCGAATCAATCGTGAATGGTTCATATAATCAAAAACGTGCTAAATAAACAAGAATTCTCATTTGTAACGACAAAATACAATCGATTTTGGTCAAACTTGACCAAAATCCATTATATTTAGTCGTTAAAATATGAAAAGTGTTACTATATACTTTAAATTTTCACAATGGAGACAAATTATAATAGTAAAAATGGGATATTTGTTATCTACACGGAAAAATATGATTCGATCCGATTTGAAAAAATTAATTGAATCAGATTCGAATTCCATATGAATCGGTTTTACCGAGCCCTACTTGTGACCCAAACCCTTGTGACGGAAATATTTCGAGGAAAACTATTCATATTCACTTGGCGGTGTAGGAACAAATGACTTTTTTGATCAAATATGGGGTGTTGATGGAACGCACCGATAGTTGCCATAAATCTCATCAACATGGCGTTTTTTTTAACTTTGGAAATATGTGATTACTCCAAATGACCAGCCAATTTACTGAACCTTTTATTACAGTGTACATAATTAATATTTCAACGTCAAAATACAATCAAACTTTTTTTGGTGAAATTCATTTATATCCTTTAAAGCGCATTTTTCTAATAGTCATAATAATTTCTTCTAAATTTTTATCTATCCAGTTGAATTTGCAGCCGATTCAGATATCTTGATAATGAGACAAATTTTGCTGTTAAAAATGGGACCTTTTCTATTTTATAAAAATTAATCAATAATTCGGTCGGATTCAGAAAAAAATATGTGACTGCGATGATTCGAATTTCTGACGGTTTTGTTTTGACCATCTTGCCCCCATCTATTGATCATGCTTGGCAAAATAAAATTTTGTTCTAATTGGGAAGTTGCTAGTTGCTATTAAGGGCAAGAAAAGTCGTCGGTTTTCAAACTTTATTACAAATGATGGTTAAATGATGATGGTTAAATTATGGTCGTGGTTTTAATACGAGTAAAGATCGTAGGCCACAACTAGGGCTGGGTAAAACCGAATCATTTAGAATTCGAATCTGATTCGAATAATTTTTCGAATTGGATCGAAAGATATGACCAAATCGATTGCATTTTGTCAGTAAAAATGGAAAAATGCTTTTAATTTAGCATTCTTTTATTCCTATGACAGATTCACAATTGATTCGAATAATCTGTACTAGTCACGACCTAAGTCCATACATGGATAATTGTTTTATCGACTTCCTAATCTGAGTCCAATGCAAGCGGAAAAGTTTGGGTGAAACATATTTTGTAAAGTTTGAAACACTAATGGAACGCGCTCGCCGTTAAGGTGATGTCCATCCTTGGGCCTTGCTTGACGAAATTAATTTTTTTTATTGGGAAGTTGGTCACAGAGATCGTGAGTCACGTGCTTCTACGACCTCACTTCGTGGAATATTTGTCGGTTTTCCAAACCTCTATTACAAATGATCATTTTCTTACCATGACAAGCGTCCGTCGGATTATTAAACGACCATTTGATCAGCCCTGCTAACTGGTATCCACCAAGCAGACTTGACCCTCCTGGCGCCCCGGGGTAATGATGGAGCATTATCCAATAGTGCTCATCGGGGCTGTACGTGTCCATCGACCACTCCAATAATGCAGGTCCGACTTCACCGTCAACCAACGCCCACTGCAGGAATTCTCTTGTGTTTAAGTTATACGCGAGATTTTTCATCACGGTCATGTTGTATGGCGGGGGAGAATGCTTCTCTTTTGTTTGTGTTATCTTCTCTGTAATAACGTCGTTTACAGTTTCGTTGACGATTCTGAATGCAATGAATTGTACATGTCAAATTTATATAAATGCAAGGTATGAATGCCAAATGATAACTAACTACCTCAAAAGTTTAATTTTTTTCAAGCAGGAGTCACAGACGGACCGCTCCTCGGCGGCGCAATCCATCAGTGACTCATATTTAAAAAAAAACATCCTCTGACTACATATTTCTGAATGGGAATAGCTCCCAGACGCGGATGGAGGTGGGGTGTGTGGGGGATACAAAAAAGGACCTTTGTCTTTGGAGCATTATAACGTCAACCATTTTCGTTGAAGTGAAGCACCGCCACGCTCGACGTACAGAATCAATAGTTTTTGTGTTACACCCAACTAAGTTCTCCATGTATCCGTTCGGCTGAACCTACCAAAATCATTACCCCCTGGGCTGAACGGTGGGCATAAGTCGAGCCTACGTACACCGAGACCTTCAACTGGTCAAATTTTACCAAAATCGATTATATTTTGTATTTGAAATATGAAAATACTTTCTCTCAATGTAAATGGAAAATACATTATAAGCTATGAATTTCTTCATTTTCACGATGGAGACAAGTTATAATAGTAAAAATGGGATATTTGTTATATGCATAAAATTAGTGATTCGGTCCGATTCGAATTCCACATGATTGGGTTTTGCCCAGCCCTACATATAGGTCAATGCCAATTGTTTCTTTATGAGCGCTGTTACCGGTCTGCTTGGCGTGTTTTAATAAAAATTAAAGGTTGAACGTTAAATATAAAATGTCAAATGTTAATAATAAAACAAAGCTTCATTATTCTTAAAATTATTGAAGTTACAAAAATATAAAATAGCAACCCACTTGTATACGAACTTTGTCCTTGGTCTGACTTGATCATTGAGTTCAGAATATCCTCCGATACTGTTTAGGCCTCTGAATAATTTTAATTGTTGAACGATTTCTCTTTGTTTGTTCGTATGGGAAAATCCTGTATAAAAAAGGATCAAATTTGACAAAAATTGATCATATTTTGTCGTTAAAATATGAAAATTGTTGCTCTTAAACATAGAGTGTGAATCAAAAATATACACTATAAACAACAAATTTCCTGATTTTCACAATGGAGACAAGTTGTAATAGTAAAAATGGGATATTTGTTATTCACATAGAATTCATGATTCGATCCGATTCGAAAAAAGGATCGAATCGAATTCGAATTCCGTATGATTTGATGTTCCGCAGCCATAATCGCGCCTTTGAAATTGCCCTAGCGCGTATGTCTTTTGTGTATAAGTGGCGCTAGAGAGCCTTGCATTGGTGCAATTGGAAGTTTTTTTTTCGTCAGGCATGAGCCACAGATAAACCGAGGCTTGTCCTATATATTTTGGAGGGGAGTGTGATCCACTCGAATGGGAAGAGGCCATATCAAAAATAGATTACACCACAGTCGAGAATAGGGCTGGGCAAATCCGGAGCATTTGAAATTCAAATCGGATTGAAATATTTTTTCTCATTCGATCGAATCATTAATTCTATGTAAAAAAACTAATATCCCATTCTTACTATTATAAATTGTCTCCATTATAAAAATCATGAAATTTATGATTACGAATTGTAAATATTAGTTTTAAAAACAATGTTTTTTCAATTCACACCCCAGGTGTAAGATCAAAAAGTTTCATATTTTAACGACATAATAAAATCGATGTCATTTTGTCGCTGAAAGGGAAAATTCCGCCTCATTAAGCGGGGCTTTGATTCTATGAGCCGTCCATGATTGATTCGAATAATTTGTGCTTCTTATCGAATCGAATCATCAAATCGAATTGCCCAGCCTTAATCCAGGGTAGGGCTGGGCCAAAACCGAATCATTAGGAATTCCAACCGGATTCGAATTCTTTTTCGAATCGGATCGAATCACTAATTCCATAGAATAGCGAGAATACCTTACTCAACTAAATTTTTGAAAAACTTTCGTGCGCCTTTTGAGTGTAGCGTTCATCTATAAAATTTGGATGATTTTTGTCATCACCCACGACAGATACCACTCACTGCACTTTAACATAGCGGTTCATCTCCGTTCGGGACATTTTGCGCTCAAAGTGTAATTGCCGACAGTATATCTTGTTGTAGCTCAATAACGTTAGTTGGTTCCTTTTTAGCGCTGCTTCCGGCCTTGCTTAGATTGATTTTCAATAAAAAAAAATCATCAAAAAATTAGTCAATGTTGAAGGGTTTCGCTCTAGTTGATTCCCCTCAGATGCGTGCTTTTCAAACAAAAATATGATATAATCAGTGGAATGTCACCTATAGACGGAGGGTTAGAGTTGCTGGAAAGGTATGATCTTTCCTTGTTCGGCTTAGCCACCCGTTATTACACCCTGGGTTGAGTGGTGGAACATGGATTAACGAGCCGGACTTGCCGGGATCCCAATCCGAGATCTTCAAGCCGCAATGCCGACGTATTTAACCACTAGGTCATGGCGCCTATGTTTCGCTAGATGGGTTGATTCATCAGTGATTGATACATACACTGTGAGAAAAGTACATCAAATTTACTGGTCATTTGCAGTAATTGTATATTTCCAAATTTAATAAAGTCCATGCTGGTGAGATTTATGCCAATTATGGGCTGTTGATGAACAGCACCTCCGCGATGCGTTCCATCAAAACCCCATATTTGGCCAAAAACGTGAATTTGGAATTTTTTCAATGCCACAAGTTAAATTACTGCCAACGACCAGTGATTTTGTTGCATTTTTTATTACAGCGTAGATTCACTCACAATCAACCGAATATTTTATATGCGTTGCTAAGTATGAGCCGCAGATAGCGCATGTGTCACTGGAATCAACATAAAGGGCGACATGGACGTGTACACCGAGTCACATTTTTCTCAAACTATTTACAAAAGTTCGAGCGCTTTTTGATCCTAATTTTATTCTTAGACGTTTTGTTAAATATGTAAATTTTGAGAAATTCCAAATTTATTTTTGCCAACGCTAATTGCTACTTCACAAACCATATCGTAGTGGCGATCAGGCTATATGTATACCCTATATGCCAAATCCCAGACTTTTCCTCTACGTTGCTCATTTACACTTCATTTTTCGGAACTCAATTGTGTGTAAGATCAATGTCAGAAATAATCAAATAACATCCACTAACAAGGTAATGAAGCAACTGTATGCTTTCATATACTTACAATCAAGAGATTCACTTACAAAAGACGTACAAGCAAAAAAGATTCCCAAATAAAGTGAACCTCCATATTGGAGTGCAGTGTCAGTGGTATCTGCCAGGACTATGATAAACCCTCTGCTACTCGTTTTTTCCACGACCCAATACACATTAGTAACATTGAAATAACTAGAGCAATTCTGTACAAAATATATATTCAACTTCAAAAATAAATAAATTATCTGTTTTATTCACCTGTGAGCATAAATTGATGAGATATTTCCAGTTATAAACAGTTTTTGGCACTGCAAGCAAGTCCTTCATACATGCTATATCTGCTAACAGTCTTGAAACAGAGGCATACACAACCCTCTGTCTTTGGGTCGATAAAAACACGTTCGGGAAACATCTCGTTACTGTCTGCAGCGTTTTTAGCATCTCGGGAC
Source organism: Styela plicata (assembly GCA_963675895.2). Classification (NCBI taxonomy): domain Eukaryota; kingdom Metazoa; phylum Chordata; class Ascidiacea; order Stolidobranchia; family Styelidae; genus Styela; species Styela plicata. The sequence goes on from OZ023149.1 coordinate 5,203,570, forward strand.
TCGCTTTTGCATCAAGGTGAATACAGTGGATATTATGTTCCCGGTAGATGGCACTCAAGAGCAGTAAAAGTTGTTCTATATTTTCATGCACTAAAATGGAGTAAGCGATAGGAAATTGACGTTCTTCTTCTGTCACGGTAAAATTTTGATCGACGAAAGGCGGGAAACGATATCTGTAATGAAATAAATAATGCTTTATCAGTGTGATTAGGGTTGGGGCACCACGAATTATTCCAAAGTCGAATATGATTCCGGCATTCCATTCGAGTCGGATCGTGTCGCTAATTTTTTAATAAATAACAAATGTCCTGTTTCAGCATTACAGTTTGTCCGTATTATCAAAATAAATAAGCCCAAAGCTACAAATCTACTGGTTTATTAGCTTGAACAAATCGTATGAAGCAATGTGGGCCAACGTATGCTTCACACTTTACCTCAAAGGGCAGGAATTAACAGGAAAAATAAAAAATATTTTGATCGCATTTTTATCATTGAAATACGAAACATTTTTTCCTATCACCGGTTTACGTCTAATTCGAATAATTTGCGTTTTGAATCGATTCGCATCATAAAATTGATTTAACTATCCTTAGTACTGATATCTACAAAATTTATTCTTCCGTTTCCAGCCCATTCTTAATTCGAAAAATTTCATCAAAGCGTCTTTTGCTAAGTCACTTAGAAATCTCTTTGATAAGACGTGGTCCATGAGTGACTTGTGCTTGACAAAATTAAAGCTCCTATTGGGGACGTAGTGAGTTTGTGGATATTGTACTTTTCATCGACGCCAGATCGCCAACCAGAGACCCAACCACCTGCCTCCTCTATCACAAACTATGTAATTTTAGTCGCAGATGCGCCGCGACTTCGAATTTTCAAGGAAACTCCATCAGAATTTCATTTTGTCAAGCACAAGACACAGATGGACCGCGCTTGGGCAGCGCGATCCATCAGTGGCTCATGCTTGGCAAAACTTATTTTGAACATATAGTCTTTGACTAGAAATGTCGTATCCCTATTCGCAACACCTGTTTCGAAGTGAGTCAGTGACATTCATAATTTGACCAAAATCAAATACTTTTTACCACTAATATTTATTTGCAATTTGCAATTTTTTGTTCCATGGCTGATTTCAATCAATTGGGCTCCAAAACGATTTGAAGATTTCAGTCAAACGAAACGTTACAGAAAAAAATTGTTGTAAGTGTGGTGTAAGATTTCGAACTTCTCATAGACAAACAAACTTACATTTTCTTCAACTCCATACAGTCTGACGCACTTTTAAATACTTCCTCGTCACTGGTAAGATCACGCCAAGGAAATCTCCTACTCGTAGAATTATCTTCTCTTAGCGCTTTAATTCCAGGTAAATCGCCGTTGAGTATAATCCTACACTCTTCACTGACGATTTTCTTAGCGGGTATATCCTTGATGACGTCATTATTATCATAGACTTCATCGTTCTCTTTTCTTAAAGCTATAGTGTTTTCTTTATTTTCTTCTACATTGTCAATGTTTCCAATGACGTCTGCAAGTGTTCCTCGTGCCGCGCTATTGTGGCCCTCACTTTTTAAATCCGATTGTCGTAGTGTGATTTTGGCATTACTTATTGTTTTAATCCTATTTGCTTCTTTTATGACGTCATCTGTCCTGACGTAATGCTCGTTGCGCATGAATTGAAGTAAGAAATTCCCAAGCATCAGCATGGAAAGAACCAAAGTCAGGGTTTTTATATTTGGAGATTTCATGTCCTTCATCTACGATAAGTACCAATATATATATTTCCTGCAATAGAATAAGTATAAAGAAAACTGGAAACTACAGCATTTTTAATTGAAATTCACCTTAAGCAAAAGGCGAGAAGCGGCGCTAAAAAAGGAGCAAGGTAACTCCGCAACACAGCAAATATTTACTACACGATTAGCCACAGCAACCACCACTTCTTTTACATCTCTTACATATTTTTACACGCTTCATGCGACACGCAGAAAATACTTTACGGCAATTATGAACCCCTCAACTATACACTGTAACAAAAAATGCACCAAAATCACTGATCTTTTACAGTAATTTTACCTGGCAGTAGTAAAAAAATTCAAAATTGAATTTTTTAGCCAAATATGGGGCGTTGACGGAACGCACCGTGAAAGTTAAAGCATCTACCAATTATTAAAATTTAAATCTATGGAATCAGAAAGCAGACAACGTAACTTTTGTTCGTATAGAGCTTGAGAATTCAATTAGAACCTCAGATTTGATTTAAAGCAAAAATCATTCAAATATGTTGTGGGAACAAAGAGTTTGATGGCAATATTTTGACGACATCTCATTTATTTTGATTTTGTTTAAATTTATTTGCGCCCTCAGAGGTAACGCGTGATCAGAACGTTAATCATTTTCAACCAGTTTTGTGCATATATTTATTTGTGAATTTGCACCTACAGACAGGGCGGGGCAAAACCGAATCATTTGGAATACAAATCTGATTCGAATATTTTTTTCGAATCGGTTCGAATCGTTGATTTCATGAAAATAACTAATATCCCATTTTTACTATTACTATTATAGTCTCCATTATGATAATTAGGAAATACAAATTACAAGTATTAGAATAAACTGACTTAAAAGCATTGCATTTTCATTTTAACGACAAAATATATTCGATTTTGGTAAAATTTGACCAATTTCGATTGAATTTTATCTATAAAATAAAAAAAATGCGCTTTATTTAGCATACTTTTGTTCCTATGACCGATTCACAATTGATTCGAATAATTTGTACCTGGAAACGATTCGAATTGCCCAGCCCTACCTACAGAAGACTTCAATGTGATAATTGGGGCAAATTGTGTCGCTAAAAACGGAAGATTTAATAGACTTGTTGATTCAACGGTATTCAATCGTGGAAAACTGTTCAGGTCAATGATTGATTGGATTTCCTTCACCAATAATACTTGTGAACGGCAGCCATTTTGCCTGGTTTAAGTACTGCGGCTTTCTTGTAAATCGTTAACTTCGGTTTTAATATTTGAGGAATCCTTTCGCTGTTTTACAAGTTCAAACAAGCTCAAACAATTCCCAACGCTGCCTAATTCCGTTTTCCAGTTTCTGTTACACTGTAGCAAAAGTACAATAAATTTACTGATCATTTGCAGTATTTGCAAGGTAAAAATATTTCCAAGGTAAAAAAAACCATGTTGATGTGATTTATGCCAATTATGGCTGTTGATGGACCGCACCTTTGCGTTGCGCTCCATCAACATCCCATATTTTGACAAAAAAATCAATTTTAAATTTTTTTCAATACCGGCAAGTAAAATTACTGTCAAAGACCAGTGATTTTGTTGCATTTTTTGTTACAGTGTACAATTTCCATATGACTGAATATTTCTAAATTAGTTTCCAGTACATTATTGTCCAAGAATATTTAAGTAAGAGTGTTTATATTCTAGTTATTTTCCTTTAAAAAACAAAAAAATAGTCGTAAAACTGCAACGTGTTTCTTGCAATTCAAAATGGCTCAAAACTTTTGTGTCGAAACCCGGGCTTAGAATAGTCTCAACGTGTTTCCTGCTTGAGGCGACTAAAAGGAAACAAAGAATTTGTTGATGGTTTTACCATCGCCCAAGAAAGATACCACTCACTGCACTTTACAATGGCGGTTCAGTCCCGTTTGGGATGTTTTTCGTTTAGAGCGCAGTTGCCGGTAATATATCTTTTAGTAGCTCTTTGTGGCTTTCTCAGTTGGTTTCTTTAAGTTTTAGGTACTGATTCCGGCCTTGCTCAGAGTGAATTTCAATAATAAATAACGGCATCTTATAGAACTGATAGATTCGAATCATTAATCTGAAAAGGATATTATTATTCTAGATTTAATGAATCATTCATTATTTTGGAATATACGCCGAAGGCGCGGTTTCATTTGGGAAACCACCTGCTGTTGGGATATGCACATAAAAATTAACGTCTTAGTCGAGCCGCAGAAAACAATTCGTATTTTTAAAGGTACCAACTGAGGCCCTCCCGCTATGGTGATTTGCTACTACAAAAAGTAGAACTATGAACTGCACTCTTAGCTAGGGATGGGCAATTCGATTCGGTGATTCGAATCGATTCGAAGTACAAATATTCGAATCTATTATGGAAAAATAAAACATGCTAAATGATGTGGAATTTTTCATTTTTAGCGACAAAATACAATCGATTCTGGTCAAATTTGACCAAAATCGATTGTATTTCGTCGTTAAAATAAACATTTCAGCTTTTGGGCTGGAGCGTATAATGGAAAATACATGGCTTTTAGGCCAGTTTATGATAATATTTGTAAATTTGAAATTCCTAATTAGCATAATGGAGACAATAATAGTAATAGTGAAAATGGGATATTTGTTAGTCAAAGATTCGATCCGATTCGAAAAAAATATTCGAATCAGATTCGAACTCCAAATAATTCGGTTTTGCCCAGACCTTAAGGAGGGACGGTTTCTATTGTAAATTCCAGTTCTTAGATTAGTATCCTTACGTCTTTATTCGAGCATTAATATTTTAGAAAAATTTACAAAAATAGAAAATATTTAGGCAATGAGCCTAAAGCGAATCGCTGCTTTGTTGATTCTAAGATGCACACTTGAAAATTTAATTAAAGTAATAAAAAGACCAACATAACATAAAGTCAACGACGAATTCATCCTGCTCAGCAAATATCTGTGATAAAATTACTTGTTCTAATTTCATTGGACACATTTGTCGAACGAGAACACAGTCTGACATGTTATTTTGTCAATATCGAGCCCCTGGTAAACCGCGCTTCAGCAGCACGATTCATCAGTTACTCAAAGACAACATGTAAACATGTTTGTGGTAAGATAAATAAATCCCAGTTCATTTTCCAAGTTCTACAGAGATGAAGAGAAACATTTGATGATAAAATGTTTTATTAAACATGAGACACTGATGGATCGCGCCGCGAAGGCGCGGGTTATCTGTGGCTCATGCCTAAGAAAAGCTTTTTTTGGTATGGTCGATTCTCGCCGATTTGAAATTTTTGCGCTTCGAATCGATTGGAATCATCGAATTGAATGGCCCCGTCCTTACTGGGACTGAGCAAATCAATGCATTGTTGATTCCTACATTTCCACTTCAGTGAAATTGATAAAGAAAATCAATATGAGGTTCGAACAAAACCTCATATTTGGCCAAAAAATCATTTATAATATTAGTTATTTTATTAAAAAGAATAGTCGTAAAATGGCAACGTGTTTCTTGAAATTTCGGCTCAAAGCTTTTGCGTCGAAGCCCTGTAGGTCCGGGCTTTAGGAATTAGAATTTCCTGCTGGAGGCGACTAAAATAAAACAAAGAATTGGTCAATTGTTTTAACATCGCCCAGGAAAGATACTACTAATTGCACCTTAAAACGGCGGTTCCGTTCCGTTTAGGGTGCAGTTGCCGGTATTACATCTTTTAGTAGCTGTTTACAATGACGAGGGCATGAAAAAGATCAACAACGGGACACTATATTGTACACTATACACTATATTGTAAACGACGTGACAAAAATATCTATCGCCTTTCATCAGTATTCAAACAGAGAAATCACTCTCGATTTAGGTTTTTAAAACCGTATTAACGTTCGTCATCTAACTTTGATCCCAATGTTGTGTTGGAACCGGATATAACCCTATAGCAGATTCGGTGGGCCTCCGAGAAAGATTAGAAGTGTATAAAATATTCAGCACGACAAAAAAATAGTAATATGATAAAAATGGTCATTCCGTTCCGAAAAAATATTGCTTCAGCATGTTTTGTTATGTATGAGTCACTGACGGACCGCGTCGACGAGACGCGGTACGTCTGTGGCTCATACTTGGCAAAAGGAAATCTCTAGTGGGCGGGGCATTAAATATTTCCAAGAATTCTTTTGATGAAATCAGATTTAAAACATTCATTGACAACCTTTATCAAAAAGCTGAGTACCGACTCCCCCCCGGTAGCATTGTACCAAATATTAATATCGATGGTTGATGATTAACTGATCAATCATCGATCTGAACCTAGGTAAAGTGGCGTTCACGTTCTTAGATCAGTACCATTGTCATTGGATATCAGCATTTTAAATATACTTAAAAATAAGGTAACACAGCGAAAGTTACTGTGATAAAAATGAAGTAAAATCGCTGCTTTTTAACAGTAGTTTTGCTTGGTGACAATAAATCCAAAGTAAAAAATCGACATTTTTGCCAATTATGGTTGTTGGGACGCACCGATGAGGTGTGGTCCATCAACAGCCCATACTTGGCATGAATAACGTCAAGAACGCGATTTTGAATTTTTGAAAAATATAATTACTGAAAATGCACGATACATTTACTGTACTTTTTTCACAGTGTAAACAACATCAAATCCAAAGCGTCGCAACAAAATAAGTATTGCGCCTTATCAGTATTCAAACAGAGAGAATGGTTTCAATTTTTTTTTTTTTTAAATCAAACTTCATCATTCAAGGTTGATCCTAATATTTGAACAAAGTTTGATCCGTGCATGGATTTTTCCAAGATCGAGCCCCAGATGGACCGCGTCTCAACAGAGCGACCCATCAGCGATTCATACTTATCAAAACATGTCTGTAACCGAATCGTGTGTGATCGTGTTCTAAATCACAAATGCTTCAACATTAGCTCAATTATCAAAATATTGAAGTTTTTTAGCTAGTGTACTGTAGTAATATTTAAAAATCTCGAATCTTTCTGCAAGTTTTACAGAAACGAAGAGAAACATTTGACGATAAAATGTTTTGTTAAGAATGAGTCATCGATGGATCGCGCGATTTTATTTTTTCTGGCATGGCCCATCCAGGCTGCTTTGAATATTCGAATATACGAGGTGCAGTCCATCTGCGGCTCTTGTTTGACAGAAAAGTCTGGCTTGGCATCGGCAACAACCAACTGTTTTTATTCGAGCATCAATATTTTTGAACTGAAAAGAATATCATTGATATAGAATTTTGAAATTTTCGAAAAATAAAATTACTGCGAATGCTCGGTTAATTTAATGTTCTTTTTTCGCAGTGTACACCCACACACTAAACCCGAAATGGCGCAATAAAAAGAGATAACACGTCATATTCGTATTCAAACAGAGAAAATAGTTTCGAAATAATCTTTTAAAAATTTTTCCTCATTTAAGATTGATCCTAATGTATTAATAAAGTTCAATCTAAACATGGACGGTCAAAAGAATTTTCTAGAAATGACTAAAATTGCGAAAAGCTACTGTGCAACGCAGTGTCAGCAACTGCAATGCAACTCTGAACATACCAAACAGAACTAAACCTAAGTGTAGTGAGAGGTATCTGCCCTGGTTTATGATATGTTCATCTCATGATAATATGATCATCTATTTCTTTGTTTGTTTTAGCCGCCCTTTACGACAAGCAGTAATTACGTTAGGACCACAGTACTCAAACAGATAGGATTCCTAGCTATACATAAATATCTGTTATGTGGATCTGAATACTCAAGTTTTTAACGATTATTTCGACGGAAGTTTTAAGCAAAAAAATTCATTGAATACGTTCCGAATTCAAATGGTAGTAATATTCAAAAATAAAAATTGGTTCAGTTCAATAAAAAAGAAAAACATTGTCTGACCAGGTTTTGATGAGTATGGGTCTCTGATGGATCGCTCCCACCGCACGTCAGACCATCAACAGCCCATAATTGAACGAAAAAGTCAATTTTATAGTTTTTTATTATTATTATCAAGAACAACGATTTTACTACTTTTTTATTACAGTGAAATTATCCCTTGTTTTAAAATTGATGTGATACTTTTGTGAATCGACTTAATGAAGACTGATGGAATGTGCATGTATACGTTGTGGGTTTCTGTGTGTTATTTTTAGTTTATGCAAAAACAATATTTTGGGGTTCAAAAGGTTCTACGGCTGACCTATTTTGAGCATTGCAAACATAGCAACTTAAAATGATTTACAACATGTAACAGAGCGCGACGAAATCGCGAGATTTTTCCGACATTTTCCTATATTCGCAATTACTAGAAATTTTTGCTATTAAAAAAGAGAGAAAAAATTTCAATCTGGTAATAGTAATTGCATTAAAATTATTGATAGCATATCGACCAAAATAAAATGGCGGTAAATATTCTATACACTAATTAAACGAATATTGAACACACACTGTAAAAAAGTACCGCTAAATTACTGGTGATTTGATGTATAATTCCAAAATAACCACCTTGCTGAAGAGATTTTTCTCAAGTATGGGCCGTTGATGGACCGCACCTTGGCGAATCTATATTAAGTTTTATTTCAATATCGCAAAGTGAAATTTCTGTAAAAGAACAGCAATTTCACTGCTGTTTGTTACATTTATTGGAATTTTATTTCAATCTTTTACGAATACCCATTTCGGTCAAAGTAAAATTGCATCGTCGGGCGATGAACGTAAACGGTATAAATAGGAGAAAGTTATATCAATAGCAAACATTATTGCATTTGTCAAAAATTCATAGTCGCTTTTATTTCAATATTTTGAAATAAAACTGCAGTCCAACCCCAGTGATTTTACCGCAGTTTTTTACAGTATACTGTATATATTATTACAAAAAAAAAAAACGATCAAATCGCTGTAATGTCGATTCTGAGGTTCACACAGCATAAAACACCAGTATTAATTTTCAATTGCAACTTTGCTAAGCATGTAATGATTTGGGTATTATCAAGCATGCGCCATAGATGGCCCGTGTCTCAACGACGCGATCTACATATGACACATACCTGAAAAAAAATCTTTGATGGATTTCATCAAAATTACTTAGTTAATGAGCCCTTATTTATACAAAAGATTAATCGTTGGGAAAAGTCTAAGTCCACTCAGCTATACTGAAAGACTTCACGCAACCGTGGCATACAACAGTTGCCGATTCAATGTAGCAGGCCAAATAACATGTTTTGACAATTATTAAATTACCATGAAATATTTCAAGATATTTGACCTTTCACTGTTGTAAAGCCTATCCAATGCTTTTATCGGATTCAATCAACCGGTGTTAAAGTTTTTTTCCGTTGTAAGATTTGACATAAATTGTGATAAATGTATAATGGATTTTGGGTCAACTATCAACAAGTATTTCAAAAAGTTCAAAACATTATTATGTTATAGGGATATCCCTGTAGCCTAACATATTGTTATATGTAGATCAATGTAAATTGGAACCCGGTTCGAATAATTTTCCCAAATTGAATCTAATCTCGATTCGCACATACTCAGTAAATTCTCTACCTTATCTGTTTCCAAATTTGAAATATGAGCCGTGTGTTGTGAAACGACTTGTCTTTCTTCTGTTCCACTTCCCGTGAAGATCGATTCGCGCGTGACCAAGGCCGTAAAGATACTCTATCAGCAATATAACAGAATTACATGCCGTTGTTCTACATTAAAGTTATAAATATAAATTAAATATTATATTAAAGATATATATATATATATACATATATATATATATATAAGTCTGGGGAAAATTTACAATGTGTTTAGTATATTTTGTCGTTGAAACGGCCAATACTATGTAATCTCATCCACTCATCGGCAGTTTATAAATGTGGAATTAGATTCTGATCTTTTGGAAATCAATTTCAAAATAAACTAATTTAAACTACGGAATCAAGTAACGGCCCTCAAATCGCAAAAGCTGCCCAAAACTGCAAGCGTTGCTTGATCGCCAGGGATTAGCGGCCACTAGATAAAAAGTCAACTTTACAACCTGGAGCTTTCCGAGGTAAAACCGCGTTGTTGATGTTATTCATGCCAAGTATGGGATATTGCTGGGCCGCACCTCGATGGTGCGTTCCATCAAAGGTCCATAACTGACAAAAGGTTGATTTAATAGTTTTTATCTGAATATCATCAAGTGAAAGTACAGTCGAAGATCAGTTATTTTACTGCAATTTCGTTACAGTGTGCAGGAATTTTACTCAAGTTTTAAATTGTAAAGAGCGAGGATTACGCAAAGCATGTAGTTTTGCGTTCTTAATTATTACGACCAGTTAAAATTTTTTGTGGAAACGTAACAGGAAAAAACACGGCGCCAGGAGGATGAAATCGTTTGTTTAACATATTTTTTCATAATATCTCACCGAGGCGCATTCCGTCTGTGGCTCGGGCGTTGTGAAATAAAAAATTTTTGTGAGTGTTTCAAATGAAAATCTCAAATTACAATATTTAAAATTCATCAAAAATATAGTTATAATATTTTCTGACCGAGGGTTTTATGATCAGTGTTATAAATTAATGGATTTAATCGTTTCGTAACATTTATTATTGAATTTTTGAATTTATTATAGTTACCAAGGTTTTGTATCAGGTTATTAGGTTAAGCGCTACGCTGTTGAAAAATGCAGTAAAATGGTCGTTTTAAAGTAATTTTGATTAATGATATTAAAGCTAAGCAATAGAAAATGACTTTTTCGACCAAATACTGTGGGTATTCGATGTAACGCACCTCCTGAGGCACGGATCCTCAACAGAATAGATACTTGGTACAAACCTCACACAAACGAGGTTTTCAATTTAGGAAATATACAAATGCTGTTGGAATGCAAATTAATTGAACAATTTTCATAGCGTATTTTCGACGCGAATTTGTTTCTGCTCCTTTGATTCCTTGTTCGGTTAATAATACAATTTAAAATATTATATATTTATCACTAGACTGGAGTGAAAATGCAGTAAATCCGCCATTTTCTAAAAATAGTTTAGCTTTGTGATAGTTACGCTAGATTATCAGATGGTATTTTTCGGCCAAGTATGGACTGTTTTTTAATAAAATTTACTCTAAGCAAGGTCGGAAGCAGCCGTGCCTTAGGGCAACCAACTAACAGTCACTTGATTGCAAAAAGATACTGCAATATATAGTATCAGCAACTGCACTCCGAGCAGAAAACATCCCAAACCACTATGTTAAGTATAACGAGTGGTATCTACCCTGAGCAACGGTAAAATCATATATGAATAAGGATGCCGTCAATATAAAGACCATACTTGAGACAAATCCTTATAAACAAGGGGGTCAGGAATTTTGGAAAGTGCAATTACAGTAAAAATACTGGATTCTTTTCACAGTCAAGGATTTCATCTTTAAAGCACATTAATTTTAAAACAGAATATTCAAAATTCAATCGTTCAAAAACTGATTCGGTCCGGTGCCAAAAAATGTTAAAACGCACTTAAAATCACATAACATCCGAAGAAATTTTTGACCAAAATTATGTTCGAATTTACTAAAACATGGAGTTGAGTATCCGAATCGAGCATGCATCCGAATCTTCCGAATCTCGGACTGAAAAGCGCAAAAATGAACATTACCCGTCAATGTTTCACTCCACTAGGCTTTGACCACATAATATCCCGTAAGAAATTTTCGGCCTATTTATGTTTTGCTAAGTATGAGTCACTGATGAGTCACACTCCTGGAGACGCGATCCATCGTTGACTTCTGCCCAACAAAATTGAATTCATGGTTTGAATAATAGACGGACTTTAGAATTGCATTAACGTATCATCAAAGCGCGGTCCACCCTTTTATTTAGACAAATATTGTATTAACGAGATTGTTTTATTCCTAAAATGCTGGAAAAAAGGTTTGGATCTATATTTTCAATTAATATCCAATTATTTGCACAGTTATACATATTTACCTAACGAAAGATCGTTTTTGCTGATTGCAATATCCAGGCACTGTCTCTTGGAAACACGCTTGTTATCGATTTTGTCAACAAGTTGTATAAGTATGCATGAGTCACTGATAGATCGCACCCACAAAGGCGCCGTCAATCTGTGGCTCATGATTATAACAAAATAAAATTTCTGATTAATGACGGCGGAATTGAATGTAACCATTAGATTTGAATTCGATTTAGATATTTTCGAATTAGATTGATTCTATAACTTATTCCACATAAAAAACAAGTGTCCCCGTTTAACCATTTTTATGGTCACTATTTGGAGTGAATCACCTTGATCGAGGTCCTGTACCAACGGTCAATTAAAGACGGACAAGGTTAGAGTTGTCGGAAAGTTTCGATCTTTTCTGTTCGGCTTAGCCTGCCCAAGTTATTACAACCTGAGTTGAGTGGTGGACTCGGATTATCGTGCCAGGGCTCTCTGGGACTCGAGCACGAGATATTTAACCTGTGATGCCAACATGTGAACCACTAGACCCTCGCGCCTACAATTTCACATTTCTAGTTATAAAAATTCGTCGTCCCCTTATCCTGTGTCAAGCATGAGGCTATGATGGACCGCGCCGTCAAAGCGCGGCCGTCTGCTACTCATACTTGACAAAAATAGGCTTCTGATTGGGATAGTACATGTTCCAGTTGGCAACAGCATTTTTTTGCAATAAACCGGTCGAAATGATATGAAGCACAAATTATTCGAATCGATCGAGAATCGTTCATAGAAACAAATTTTTTTTTAAATTGGAGTAGAAGTATCTTGTTTTAACATCAAAATATAACCAAAAAATTTTATAATTTCTGTGACTTTCATCCGTTAAGGCGAGATACATCTGTGGTGCTTACTTGAATATATAAGATTTTCGATCGCCTGGTATTATTATATGGAGGGAAGTTAAGTCGCGCCCAAGTTCATGTTGAAGCACAGGTAAATATAGGTGGCAACGGCGGAACGATTTTCACCCTCCACGGAAAAGAAATTCTGTATTCGGCGAATGCGATAATAGTCAGCGTACACTGTGAAAAAATGCATTAAAATTGTTTTTTTGTAACAGTAAAATGACTCAGTGTTTTTGATGGAATTGACGAAATCTAATCTTTTTTGGGCAAGTATGGGCTGTTGATGAAACGCGCCTTCCAAGGCGCGATTCATCAACAGCGCATACTCGTCATAAATCTCATCAAAAAAAAAAAAAACGATTCGATTCTCGAAATTTAAAACTACTGTAAACAAAATGTCAATGTTTTTGTGCTTTCGTAACAGAGTACACCAGATTATATTTCGATTTAATGCCGTTAACAAAAGTGTTAATTCCTTTCAAATTAAGCGTACATAAACAAAGATTTGCCAACTTAATTTGGCCCAACCAAAGTTTTATTTTGTCAAGCACTTTTTCTCCGCGAGAAAATACATAAATCTTTTGTATTTTTTATTAAGTTCTGCTATTCAATCGATATTCACTTTGGTTGCTATTCACTAAGAGGTCAAGATAGACAAAGGAACATATTTTCTGGTTGATTTACCCCGAAGTGGTGAGATGTAACCACCAATAGCTAAGAATGGCGAGGGTTATAACTCAGTAAATAGCAAAGATCGATGTATAACAAACGAATTCAAAAACCCATACCTGCAGGCCGTCCCGAGGCCAATCACTGTAATTGACAGCCTGGATAACCTTACAGGTTACTCGTCGATTCAACACAGGATTAGGGCTGGGCAAAATCGAATCATTTGAAATTCGAATCTGATTCGGATAATTTTTTCGAATCGGATCGAATCGCTGATTCCATAGAAATACCTAATATGCCATTTTTACAACTACTCCTATTGTCTCTTTCGCGATAATTAGGAATTTCACAGTTACGAATTACAAATATTAGCTTAAACAGACTTTAAAACGATGTATTTTTAATCACAGTCCAGTCCAAGAGCGAAAATTTTCATTTTAACGACCAAATACAATCGATTTTGCTCAAAATTTAACAGAATCGATTGCATTTTGTCGTTAAAAATGAAAAACTCAACTTCATTTGGCGAGTTTTAGTTCCGATGGCCAATTTAAGATTGATTAGAATTTTTTTTGAAGTTCGCTCGAGCAACATCGGAAGCAGCAGTCAAAACAGTATCAACGATGAGCGATAATATCCTCAATTAAACTGAACCGCCATGGTAAAGTGCAGTTAACAGTGGACATTAATGCCACCTCCTAAAATTCTTTACTAAAATATGTCTCAGATAAAGTACTTATTTAACATAGATTTGTCTAGTCTTCAAAAACCTAAAAAAGTTTTAAAAAAAGTTACTTATTTAACATAGATAAGACATTTATCCCATTATTCCAGGTCAGGGTGTCCAAAACGAATCGAATATTTGAACGCCTTCAAAATGAACAAAAAAAAAATATAGTGAAACATCTAATTTCAGAATATTGGTTTTCAAATCTATATCATTTCTATAACATAATTTAGTACAAATCAAAAAGGAAAGAAAAGATTTTCTTTTCAAACTTTACCAAACAAATTACTATTGTTTATATTAATAATTTTCAACATATAGTTAATATTATTTCACTTAAGAAAGTTGAATTACCGCTTGTTATATTCGTGTGGCCGATTTAGAAAGTAATCAGTTTTTCAAATTTGGAATATAGTTTTTCATAATGTATTCGAAATAGTAAAATATTTGGTTTTGGCCATTTCTGTTCACTGTTCTGCTGTAGATGGGGTGTATATTTGTTATTGACTTGGCGCTGATATTTTCTGACGAAATTCGTAGCGATTTCGGCAAATAAACCACCGGCATTCACTTGCCCCGAGACGCGGCGAGTTCGGCTTGTTAATCTCTGCCCCACCACTCAACCCATAGTGTAATAACTTGGGTAGGCTAAGCCGACCAGGAAAATATCATATCTTTCCAGCAACTCTAACCCTGCCCATCTATAAGTGGTCGCTGATACTGGGTCTCGGCCAGAGTGATCTACTCCAAGAAATGGCTATAAAAATGTTTTAGAAAAAGGCCTTCAAATTTTCCTTTCACTAATTATATTTTATAACAAATTTCTTTGACTGAGGAATTTGATATTTTTATCAAACACAAGCAACATATAAACGTTGATTCCGCGAAGCTGTTTTCGATTCAATGTTATTTTGTCAAGCATGAGACACAGAGGGACCGCGCCTCGTCGGCGCGATCCATCGGTGACTCATGCTTAACAAATCACTTCAGTAAATCTTGACTTCGGGCAGCGTTTCCTAGATTCTCCAAAAACCTATTTCGTCAAGCATGGTCCAAAGATATATTGAACCTTCAGTATTCATGAGAAACCAAACACAACATATAACATCATTTAACATAATAATTATTGTCGGATGATAAACTAAAGGTAATTACTAACATATCATTTCAATATAAAGGTTGATTTACTACGAAATGGAGCCAGGTATTTGTTTTTCAAGTCATTTTAAAGCAGCAGTCCTCGACCATACAAATCCAACACAATTAGATCAAAATCTATTTCGTTGTGAATGAGTGAGTCTCTGTTGGATCGCGCACCAATTATTATGGTATTCAATTACTGCTTTTCCGGTAGAATAGTAATTCGAAATATCCAAAATGTGCATACAAAAATCTAAAATACATCGTTTTTATTTTGCTTGTTGAATCTACGTCGCAAGAAATCTTTGCTTATCTTATCTTTCACTTATTATATAATTATTCCACATATTTCACATATTTTATACCAATTCCATTCACTATTTTCTTAAAAAAGCTGTTATTTCCACCAGACACAGGCTACATATACCAAATCACTCAACTTAGTTTTGTCAACCACGAGAAACAAACCGCGCCTCGTCGGCGCGATTCATCAGTGACTCAAGCTTAACAAATGATTTAGTAAATCTTGCCTTCGGGCAGCGTTTCTTAGATTCTTCAAAAACCCTATTTTTCCAAGCGTGGTCCAAAGATAGAACGAACTTTCAGTATTTCTATGCCAAGCAAAACAAAACGCAACATATTTTTTCTGGTTTGATGATAAACAAAAAGAATTAACATGTCATTTCAATACGAAGGTTAAAATAACAACAATATAGGACCAATTAATCGTTTTCAAGTTTTCCTAAATCAGCAGACCAAGACGATATCGTTCCTACACGTAGGGCTGGGCAAAACCGAATCATAGCAATAACAAATATCCCATTTTTAGTATTGAAACTGGTCTCCAGTGTGCAAATCAGTACATTTATAGTGTATATTTCCAGTTCACACTTCTTGTCTAATAGCAACAATTTTTTTTTTATTTTGACGACAAAATACAATCGATTTTTGGTCAAATTTGACCAAAATCGATTGCATTTTATCGTAAAAAAAAGAAATTTCACTTCATTTGAAAAGTTTTTTTTCTATTACCGATTCGCGATTGATTCGAATAATGTTTGCTTCGAAACGATTCGAATCATTGAATCAAATTGCCCAGCCTTACCTACACGATATTTTTTTAACTCCGATTTTCTCAAGTATGGATATGAGCAATTTGGATCAATTCGAAGTAAAGAATGATTCGAAGCAGTTGTGAACTGGATATACGAACAAAAACATGTGAAATAAAATCTAATTATCATATTTCTGCAAAATATTTTGAGCGAAAATAATTTTGTCCTAAAAGATGACACGTGAAATGATGGCACATGCCTCGATAATAAATTGTAAAGATAAATATTGGCGAAATCGTAGCTATCGATTTTTAAATTAATAAATTATAAAAGAAAACGCGGAACATTTGTTTTCTGTTTCGAAATAATGATTCGATGCGATTCAAATCAGATTCGAATTCTCAAAGATTCGGTTTTGACTAGCTCAGCTATGTATGGGTAACAGATTGATCACTTGACCGACGTGGTCTATCTGTGGCCCATGCTTGACGAAATTCAATATTACCTGAGTAATAAAGTTATTTGACATTGTCATTCAAGCACAGTTAACACACAAAACCAAAACTGATAAAGATTATCAAGTGGTATGAAAACATTAAGCAATCTTGAGATAAGGACTAAGCGAGATATTAAAACCACATAAGTACTGATAACTTTCAATGAAAAATATTGACATGACTACCGAGGAAGGCACTAAAAAAATATTTCTCATAGACAAGAAGTTCAAGAGTCTTTCTACAAACATACACATATTGTTATATTGTTATTGCCGAACATTATTATAGAATACTTGTCTGAAGAAGTCTCACCTTGGTGATGCGAAACGTTACAGAAATAAATCTGTGTATGTGTGTAGGAAGACTCTTGAACGTCTCGTATAGTAGTTTATATTTTCTTTCTATAGTATACTTACTTTTAGCATAGGGGTCCACTTACGCAGATGCATAGAAGTAGGAGAAGTATTTAGTCCTGTGTTAAAACGACCATAGCTTATTTCTCGTGTAGTAATTATTATTACCGGCAATTGCACTGAAAGCAAAAAGCTATTTTTCTTGTCGAATCTAAGTAGAGAGCGATTGTATTAGTCGATAAATGAGTTAGGTATACTCTTCGAGCAACGAATCTCTAAGGTTTTGTGTTCAAATCCCGTACGGGATGATTATATACAAGAAGCTTGCTTCACACCTCGTCGGTGCACGACGGATGCCGAAACCGATTGTTACAGTTTCCATGCACAGCTAACGTTTAGGCTTAAACTCCCTCCTCGACTTGCAACTGGCATCTGCACAAGAGATCATACTTCCCAATATGTTCAAGTCCCATTCTCGGCTTCCCGCTCTCGCAAGATCTAAATGAAATCGTAATCTATCCTTATCGGAACCCCACAAACATAAAGCACATAAAGATACTATTAAAGAGCTAACGTGATTGAAATCTCAAAAAGATTTCTGAAGATATGACGAACTTCACTGCATAATAAACAAAACTACAATCTCCAATTATGCTACTTCCACTAAATCATCTTCTGTCAAGTACGGGCCACTGTCGATGAGACGCGGTCCATCTGTGGCACATGCTTGGCAAAGTAAAATGTCTAGGTAGAAAGCAATTCCTTTTATATTATATTTTTATTTACTTCTTAGTCAAGTATTAAAGCACGTCGGAATCCTATTTAGAACTTAAGCGGGGTTAATCTCAAAAAAGTGGCCACTTTCGTATATGAAAATAAATTTGTGCTAAAAATGAATTCGCCCTAATTGCGAGAAAATTACTTTGTGCTGTACAGTTCCATGCAGATATTTATAACCCGATTCTATCGATAAAATTGGCTTTAGAAAACAAATTACTGAAAATATTTTTTTTATTACGCCTTCTTCGAGTGCATCAGCCTTATAAGATATACATCATATGGAGGTACATCGGAATCGACTTAAAACTTCGACAACTTCGACAATGAGTCTACTTTGAAGCTTAAAATACGGGCAAGTCACAAAATTCCTCGTTTTCGAGATTTGAATCGCACGCACGACGTGAAAATTAGGGTTGAAAGTGAAACTGATACTTTTGGGTTGACTTTGATGCAGGTCCTGATCCTCTGTATAAAATTTAGCTTCGAACAAATAAGTAAACTGTAGGTAAATGTAAGTGAACGTCCTATCGAACAACTAGTCAGAAATATCCTTTGCAAACATGCTTTGTCAAGTATGAATCACTGATGGATCACGCCGCTGAGGCGTGATCAATCTGTGATTTATACTCGACTAAATAAAATTTCCGATTAGCCTCCTTAAATAATTTAAAAGTGAAATTAAACGACCCCTTCAAAAAACTGACTTACCAGACTTCTTACCAAAACTCGTCTATGGCGGCTACGCCCTTTCGCGCAAGTTCTCTCTATTTGAAAATAAATCTTATGCACACTAATGCGCCACCTACCGTTTTTTCTACGGACCAAACTGTGCTTGTATGGCGTCAACGCCCGAGCTCACCTACTTACTTAATAGATTTAGTTATGTATTCTATAATTTTATTTATATCAATAATTTTATAACTGTAAATCGCCCGAAAGCGCGATCTACCGTTTTATTCCTTCACGAGTCCACTTGCTCATCATAACCTTTGACCTTATCAACAAGTTGGTGGGCGCGTTGGCGTAGTGGTAAACACGTTGGCATCGCAGGTTAAAAATTACGGGTGAAGCTTCAATAAGCCAAGTTGATAAAATCGAACCATGGGCCCATCACTCAACCCAGCGCGTAATAATTCGGATAGGCTCTCCCGAACCGAAAAGCTTCTCAACAACACTATATATCCTGTTGTTAATCTTAACTTTTACGAAATTAGTAAGAAATAAAAAGAAAGATTAATTTGTCAATTATCAGCCATTTAATGGCGTCATCCATGATTGAAAAAAAATGTATTGAAACAAAAATGCAGAAAAATTCTAATATTATACAGTAATTGTAGTTAAATGTCAAACATAATATAGGAGTTTTTGCCGAAATATGGGCTGAAAGTAGAACGCACCCGTCTGCAGCCAGTTCCATGTACAGCTTATAATTAGTATAAGCTTCTTCGGTAAAGTAGTTCCAAAATCCGGAAATTCACAATCACTGCAAATAAAGAGTAAATTTACTGTTCTTTTGTCACAGTATATACACGATTAATCCATATACTGATTCAACAGTAATTTACATAATTTCTATAAAATGTCTTTAAAGCATCTTTAATATTTATTTAAGACATAATAATTGTAAATCAACAACTGCAAACAGCATTCTACATAGACCTGAGATACTGGTAGAGTTGGGTAAGTTCCGTCTTAAGTTACGAACATTACCTATCATTATCATAGCAAAGAGTTGTATGTGAACCAGCAAGTGTATTTCATGAAAAAAAATTTTTCAACAAACCCGAAATGTTATGATAGAGTGCATTAAGTTGTATCTGCCCTGAAAGACCAACGAACAATAACTATCATAGCGAAGACCTATATGTGAACCAGTAACCGCGTTTCTAACGAAATTTCCAAGCAAACCTGAAATTCTACAGTAGAGTGCAGTAAGCGGTGTCTGCCCTGGACGATCAACTAGCAACCAATGCTACGGTAAAAAGCTACATAAAATGCCAGCATACAGCAAAACTGAGTTTTTAAATATGAACAAATAGGGCTGGGCAATTTTGATTCGATGATTTGATTCAATTTGAAGCAGAATTTATTCGTATCTATCATGAGTTGTTCATAGCTACAAAAACTTGTTAATTGAACTAGGATTTTCATTTTGACCAACATCGATTATATTTCGTCGTCAAAATATGAAAATTGTAGCTTTTAGTGTGAATTGAAAATATGATATAAACTATAAATTTCTTCAATTTCACAACAAGACGAGCTATAATAGTAAAAATTGGATATTTGTTATTTACATGGAATTATTGATTCGATCCGATTCAAACAAATTATTCGAATCAGATTCGAATTGCAAATGGTTCGGTTTTGCCTAGCCCTACGCAAAAACCTGATGTGCTATAATAGAGTGAAATGTCAAGTATCTGCCCTAAAGAACGTCACAAACAACAGGGATTTCGACGAGATACATCAACTTACTGAATGAAACTCCTGATGACTTGACTTGTCCTCGTTTCATGTCAAGGTCTGTTCAGAGTCTGTATGACTTTAAACTACAGATCATAAAAACAAAACAAATCAGATCAAATCAACCTGCAATAACTTTTTCAATCCATGTTCACTCTAAACAAGGGATGAACATAGAAGGAAACAGATAAAAATAAAAAACCCTAGACAATCAGTATCATGACAAACAGTTCTTGTAACACATTCTAAACACACTTCAACCTTGCATAAAGCAATTTTTAAAACTTACATACTGCAATATAGAACTGCTAAATCAATACACTATAACAACGTCTCTGTCAAGGCACAGGAAATTTCCCTGAGCGTCATTTGGTAAGTATGAGCCACTGATGAAGCACGTCGCTGAGACGTGGTCCTTACGTGGCTCGAAAAAATTAAATGTTTGCCACGCGCGACACTCTCCATACAGCCACGTCTGCCTGTTTTAAATAATTGATAATTCGTAATAAAACTAAGCAATGTCAAAACGCATTCTTTCTTTATTTCGTTAAGCATGTACCCAGATAGACCCAGATAAACAAGCGGCCCTTGTTTAACGAAACAAACTGCCTGGTAATTTTAAGCCTTAGGAAATTTATAATTCAAAGCTAAATTACGTTTACAAATTCAACCAGTTAAAGGCTCTATTGCGCCTTTTTGCCCTGAGGCTATAGCGATAAAAAATTAGTTTTTTAATGGATCGTAAGCTTGGTACTGAACTTGAATAATGTCATTTATTAAACATGCCTGGTATTGAGAGTTCTAATATAAGCGTAAGTGTTCTTTTATCATAGCCTAAGCCAGCATGGGACCTTTCATTACAAAAATTTGAACTCGAATATAGCCTAATAAAAAGAAAAAAAAATTATAGCCACTTCTTGGAGTGGATCACCCTGTCCAAGGCCCTGTAAAAGCGGTCACTTATAGACGGACAAGCTTACATCTACTGGAAAAATATTATCTTTTCCTGTTCGGCTTGGCCTGCCCGAGTTCGGACCCACCGGGGCTCGAACCCGAGATCTTCAACCTGCGATGCCAACATGTTTAACCACTAGGCCATCGTACATAATAAGATCTATATTTATGGCAGGAAAACTATACCATGGGCATAGAGCATAAATTCAATCCTAAGCGGATTACAGATGGATATATTTATATACTCCGAGGCAAACGTATAGCAGAATCAAAGTTAACTCGCAATCATTTTGCAATTCCAAGTAAATATTTATATTATAATATTAATATCACAAAGTCAAATTACTGTCAAAAAATGCGATTTTACTGCATTTTTATTGCAGTGTATATGAAGGGATGGGCCCGTGAGCATTGAGGCGCCACACTGAGACAAAATTATTATTTGTCAAGCATGCGCCATAGAAGGACCGCGTCTCATCGACGCGATCCATCAGTGACTCATACTTAACAAAAGCTGATTAAGTAAAAGCAGTTACGCAGAATTTTTTCCGATTGGGAATGGACATAGGAGACGCTTATTTTTAGCTTGAACTTTAAACGATCGATTTTACAGTTTATCATCAATATCACTTAGTCGAATTACTGTCAAAAACTTGATCTTTTTTCGATTTTTTTGAAAAAGGATTTGAAGGATCAAAGCGGTAACCTAATCACAGCTCCACGCACAATTATTGATTCCTACATTATTTAATCATTTATTTATCATTTATTAAATTATTCTTATCACGGACGGAAGCGTTATCTCTTGCTAGAGAAAATATAACTTTTCGTCAGCTGAACTTTTCGGAAAAATATAAATTACGGCTTGATTTAAAAAAACATTCGCC
The DNA here is from genome assembly GCA_963675895.2 of Styela plicata. NCBI lineage: Eukaryota > Metazoa > Chordata > Ascidiacea > Stolidobranchia > Styelidae > Styela > Styela plicata. The sequence goes on from OZ023149.1 coordinate 5,225,691, forward strand.
AACACGTTGGATGATTATTGATCGATGCTGTATGTATTTTCACCATATCAGGAACTTGTGCATGTTCAAGATTGCGCCACAGATGAGCCGCTCATTTAGGACACAAATTATAAAGGGTTCATGCTTAATACGGTGAAAATTTGGTGCTAAGTTTGTGGTTTTGGTGTGTTTACTATTGGGCGTCCAAGTGCACTTATATCTGGTTGGGATTGAACGATGATTCCACAAAATGTAAACAGTAGCGAACACTGGCAGCTGTGAATGAAATCTCACTTTAAAATTCAAATCGATTTGTTGTGCGCATTTTTTATACTAAAGAACGAGTTAATAAAAGGAAGCAACTAACGGCTCCAAAAAGTATAAGTTCGAGATCGATATTATGTGTAACCAAGACGTCATCTTTTGCGCTTCGATGCATTAAACTGATTTAAATTCGACTTAACTTCGTCAATTTCACTAATAGAGAACGTTAAATCGTCTCCTTGGTTTTACAATGTTGAAAAATATTTTAAAATTGACACGAATTGTTTGCGAAGCTTGAGGGGGTCGGTTTCTGTGATCGTGAAATATGATCGCATGGTGTCGCAACACTGTCTTGAACTCGAACTAGGTAAAAAATTTATCGAGTTCAGCCCGTCTCGGTGGCTCAGTCGTTTAAGCGCAATCATATTGTCCAGAATGCCGAGAATTCGATGCTAAATTGTTTCACTACCGAACGTGCCCTTCAGCCAGGCAGTCCGCGGGTGCACAGTTGCTACTCAGGTCCTTGGCTACCGGCTGTTGGGTATAAGCCCCACGGCACGTTCACGGACTAGCAAACCCCTTTAAAAGTAAATAATTGATCGAGTTCCTGTTAGCAAGCATCAACTGCTTTTCAAGTCCAAAAAATGATTCACTATAATATAATGCATTGAATAAATTCTGGCACGAACCAGGGTATAATCACACTGTGACACAAGTGCAGTGAATCAACTGTTCATTTGTAGTTATTGAATATTTGCAAAGTTCGGAAACGCCTTGTTGATGAGATTTATGCAAAATGTGGGCTTTTGAGTGACCCGCATGTCAGCGGTGCGTTCCATCCACAGCCCATAATTGGCCAAAAAATGTCGATGGGGGCGCCAACTTTTTCTACTCGCCCCTTCTTTTTTCACTCTGGTCAATGTGAAAACAAAAGGTTGAAGCAAACTAGATTGCGAAGCCATTATGAGATCTGCTTTGTCTCCTTCAAAGTTGCGCATAATGCTTTTGGCATAAAAACACACCTGCACCCTTCTCATTGACAAAATACCATGGAAATAAATGATGAGATGAATTATGAGGGATAGCGTCAGTGGGCGAGGCTTAAAAGACTTAAGAAGCTCTGTTCTATACGGTGCTTCAGACCTTTCTAAGAGCGAACTTACACCGAATAACAAACACCGAATAACAACAAAATAGCAACTCTGAGCTAATTAACTATTTGAATACCTCCAATACATACGCTAAATCATTTTTTAGAACCTTCGTCACTGAATTTTCCTCCGATAAATAAAAACAATAACTGTTGAGCGACTTTCTTGGCCAGTTGTGGGTCGTTGATGTAACTCTTCGTTTTGGGGCGCGATCCATAAATAGCCTATATATGACATTAACATCACCAAAACGCTTCGAATGTTGGAAATATGCGACTTTTGCTAATGAGCAATAAATTTGATGTATTCTATTTGAATCTTAACTGCCCTACTGTACGATTCTTTATCTCCACACTATCAAAGATCGACGATTTAAACGATTTAGTCGATATAAACGTTGAGTACAGTTTATCTGCCACATAATATAAACAATTAGAGTCGATAGAAGCGGTAAGTGCAGTTCATCTAACACATGGTATAAACCAGTGGTCCCGAACCTTTTTGTCTCCGTGGACCGGTCCCCGTTTGATAATATTCTACCGCGGCCCACCTAAAGGGAGGGGGAGACGCAGACTGTTTCTAATTTACTTGTATTTGAACATGCATTAAAATAAAATTATTTGAACTATAAACAAATATTAAGTGATTTAAATTTGCAAAATTTTCAATCAATCGTCAAATCAATGAGAACCCTGAAAATAAAGGTTGTAAAAATGTAACAAGCTTACTCTCCTAGTTAATGGGCATCCGGCTGCTAGAATGGGCAAGGGATACTCAATTAGAAAAACAAGCTGATACGCTCAAAATAACAATTCAGGAACTTCAGCATAACGAGGGCTTGTGATGTAATAAACCAAGGTTATGATGTGATAAAAGAGGTTCCTAATTAACAGTTCCTTGTGCGGACAGGCACCAACTAACCCACGGACCGGTACGGTACCGGTCCGCGGGGCGGTGGTTGGGGTCCACTGGTATAAACAGTAAGAGTCGATAGAAACAGTGGGTACAGTTTATCCATAACGCAATATATACAATGGGCATTAAGTAGAAATGGTGTATATCCACCGTATATCATATCTTTCCAAAAACACTAACCCTGTCAGTTTATATTGCTGGTGCTGGGCATCGGTCAGCGTGATCCACATTAGATAGACCAAAAAACATCAATTTGGACACATGTCCGGCCATCTTTCTTGATTCAAATACTCATTTCTACAATACAATAACTGTACAACTGTTCTACAGTACAATAATTGCAAACTAACGGTAAACTTACTGAACTTTTGTCAAAGAGTATTCTGATCCGTACATACAGCAGAACTTTTGACTTAACCAAAAAAAAACGGTTTCAAATTTGGTGAAAAACACAATTACTGCAAATAAATGAGAATCAGTAGCTCATGCCCAAACCATTACCTCCACAGCGGCTTTAAAATATTACATAAATCACTTTTGCTAGCTGTATCCTCTGATAAATACACACACACACTGGGAAGCTACCTCGGCGTTAAGCAGCAATCAGAAGCCTAATTTTGAATTGAATCCTCACTGCACAATCTATTACCTCCAGTGGCTAAAAAACATATGTCATTAATTGCTCTAACTAACGGTTTCCTTTAATAAATATACCAACGCACTGAAAACCTACCTATCATCCGCGTTGGTGGATGCATACAGCTTCTATGTATGTTTACATTCAATGCAAGATTACAAGATTTTTTTTTGTTACGTATGAGTCACAGATGGACCGTGCCTGATCGGCACGATCCATCAGTGACCCATACTTCTCAAAACATGTTCGGTTAATGATACGTTTGTCACAATCACGATTACACATCCATCTTGTGTTTCGACACACTTCAATGGTATTGCTGTCACAAGTTGCTCATTACATAGGTTGCTTTGTCACTACAATATACATTTAGTTTCAAATCGAACATCGAATCCTAGCCTTTTCAACTTCCCGAATTTGAACCTATGTTAGAAATTTATGGATTTTTATTTTAATATACATTTAGCTTCGAATCGAATTTTGAATTATATCATTTCGAATCGAATCCTATCCAACTTGATCCTTCGTAAAAACATTTACGCAAATGTTTCAATAAATGAACGACTCGCTACAAATTGGAGATAAATATCGAAGTACATCACATGGGAATACGAAATATTAAATATATTCATGTAAGAGAATAAAATATACACAGCCAATAAAAGCAAGCGATGTATATTGCAGTGTTGGGAACGATTCCTGCACTTCGAGCACTTCAAGTCCCAAGTCAAGCCGAAAATTATACGAGTTGTGAGCAACTCCAAGTCTTACCAAAATCGAGTCTCGGTTAAGTCAAGTCAAGTCACTGTAATTCCAAGCAGCAAGTTAAATCGAGTCATACATGTACTAGTCGTAAGTCGAGTCACGAGCCTATTTCTAAATCTATTCAATAGCAATGGCACTTCTTAATTTTTAAGTCTTCACTAAGAATAACCATCTGATCATTATAGGGTATGCGAAAACGGATTTTACAACAGGTTACATTGCATGTTTTCATCCTTCGGGGATTCGCGTTTTTTTTTCTTTGCTGAATCACGCAACGGCGTACAATCTGATTTTTCAAAGAATGATCGAAGAGTGCAGACTCGGGCTAAATTTTTATCAAGCCCCGAGTCAAGTCGCATCTGCATTTCGTCAAATGGAGTATGAGTCGAGTTATTTAAGCAAGAATCCAACTCTGGTATATTGCCTATGTTTCGAATGTTCATACGAACAAACTTCTTCAGGGCAGTGGTGAGATAAAGTAAAGTATTGATTGATATAGAAATATTTCACCCAAAGATACACAAGAATTTACCCGGTTTTATCAAAATTATATATTCGCTCTGAAAAATGCCGGCAGTAGCGCCAAAAAGCAGCCTACCAACGCTGGCTCATCAGCCCAGATCCGAAGAAAAAAAAATAAAAGGTCAAACGGTTAACAATTTTATGCGGTGCTTCGGCGCGCCACTTTTCTTCGATAAAGTTCATGTTTCATTTTTTATGGCTGACTCGCCAACATTTGACACCATTGGCTGCATGTATTCAGAAATCCTCACTTCACGTTTTTTGTAATGAAAATCCATCAATATTGCCATACTGTAACAAAAATACAGTAAATTTACTGGTCATTTGCAGTAATTGCATATTTTCAAAGTTAAAAAAGGTTATGTTGATGAAAATTATGCCAACTATGGGCTGTTGATGGACCGCTTCTCGCGGTGCGTTCCGTCAACACCCCATATTTGGCGTAGAAGTCAACTTTGAGTTTTTTCAACACCGCCAAGTAAAATTACGGATAAATCCCAGTGATTTTGTTGCCTTTTTCGTTACAGTGTAGTCCATTGAAATGTGACCCACCGGAAAGATCCTGACATATTCACAACCTATTTGTACATAATTCTGTTTTGGTTTTGCAATCGTATTCCTAAAGTCTTTTATATGTGTGGTAAGAGTAAAAGAAAACAAAAAGAAAAGGGGGAAGATAGTCTTACCATCTCCCAGGGGGTATACTGCTCACTGCACTTTATTACATTGCTTCAGTCCTATCGGAGATAACTTCTATTTAGAGTGTATTAACTGCTACTATATTCAATTTAAGTATTTGTTAATTTGTTTCTTTTATGCGCAGCATCCGGTCTTGTTTAGAGCGCAATTCAATGGAAAGAGGGAGCTGATCTAGCCCAATCAGAATCAGTTTATTTTACCAAACAACAGATGACCAGTTCCTCGGTTACGCCATCCCCATTGAGAAATTTTGTTTCGTCAAGCATGCGTCCCAGATGGACCGCGCCTCAACGGCGCGACCCATCAGTGACGCATACTCAACAAAACAGGTTGAGGCAAAAAATTTTATTGGATCCACTAATGTCTTATATTTAGCTAAACTTACAAACTTCTTCTGCAAAGCTTCGGTACGCAAAGTTTATGTTACAATTTTTATGGCTGACTACCCAAATTTGACACCATCCGCCGTATGTATTTATAAATTATGTTTCGCCATGTTTTTCAATAGGAAATCCATCAATATTGCTAGCCAATCGAACTGTGACTCACTGAAAAGTCCCCGCCATATTAACAACCAAATTGCGCCTAATATTGTAATGCTATCAACAAAGAAAAGTACCTCTTTCCCTTTCGTATATTTGTCATTCACAAAAAATCCGACCTGGAGGTTTGGTGAATGCATTTTGAACTAGAACTACGCACTTTTGGGTGTGTGAGTATTGACTATAATATTAAAAAACATAATTACAATTATTAACTCATTTGTCTGCGTGATCGTGTGCAAATACTTTGAAAAATCAATCTGAATCAATACACTTACAGACTGGTTCGCAGCCATTCTCAATTTTAAAATGGATATATCTAGTACTACAAGGAATCGAATCTCATAATAAAATAAGCATAATATCATATATATTTAAATTATCCAAAACTTAATAAATCAGGAACTAGTCACAAATTAGCAAAAATCAGAATTTGCAGAATAAGCAGTATAATATAATTGCGTATATTGATATTATTCTCGGAGCATTAACCTGTCTTCGTAAATTTTTGTAAATTCTGCGCACAAATCAAAAATTTATTTTGTCAAGCTTGAACCACGGATGAACCCCGCCTTCTCAGCGCGATCCATCATTGTTCCATGCTTAACAAAAGATGTTTTGATATATTTTTACTGACTGGGAAGACATCAATCCGAATCAATGCAACAACGCACTAATTCGAACCGATTCTGATTTCTGAAGCGAATATATCTAGTAATAGCAATCTCCGGATTTCCAAAATTAATTCGGCATTCTTCATCTATAGTTGTTTACCCAGAAGATCTGATTTTTGATATTAATTCTAAAAAAAATAATAAAAAATTTATAGCCTTGTAGCCGCCATGTTAGTGTTGTAAATTGTCTCGGGTTTTTGTTCTTATAATTAAGGTTCATTAATTTATTTAGTATAGGATTTTATTATCGGTCAAGGCAGCAACCACTCATCGCACTTCAGCTTGACAGTAGGACTGGGCAATTCGATTCGGTGATTCGAATCGATTCGAAGCACCATTAATTCGAATCAATCGTGAATTGTTCCTAGGAACAAAAACTTGTTAAGTGAACAAGGATTTTCATTTTTAACGACGAAATGCAATCGATTTTGGTCAAGTATGACCAAAATCGATTATATTTCGTCATTAAATATAAAATTGTTGCTCCTAGTGTGAATTGAAAATTTACCACAAACTATAAATTTCTTGATTTTCACAATGGAGACAAGTTATAATAGTAAAAATGGGATATTTGTTATTTACAAAGAATTAGTGATCCGAACCGATTCGAAAAAAATAATCGAATCGGATTTGAATTCCAAAAGATTCGGTTTTGCCCAGCCCTAGTTGACAGTTCAGTTTCAGATGTATTCTGCATAGAGTACAATTGCTGGCACCACATTTTGTAGTAGTTCATTTGGGTGGTCGTTTATTGACTTCCTTCAGCGCCGGTTTCGACTCTGCTCACAATGACCTCTCAATTAAAAAAAACATGGCAAACGCTTACTCAAAGCGTAATTACATTTTTTCATTAAAATTCACTCTGAGCAAGGCCGGAAGTAACAGCAACTGCACTCTAAGCAAAAAATCCCAAACGTAACTGAACCACCGCGGTGAAGTGCAGTGAGTGGTATATCCCTGGGCGTTGGTAGAATCATTTATGCCTCCTTTGCTTCCGCCTATTCTGACACGAAGGAAATACGTTAGGACTATTTCAAAGCCCATACCTACAGGGCTACTTCGTTAAGGTATACTTATTGCAATACTTAACATTTTCAAAACTCACAATCTCAAAGTGGGCGTTAAGCATTTCTTGCAAGTCTCACTGCAAAATTGTTTATGCTCTTACCTAAATCCATGTTCAAAGTATATGTGATGAAACCATCTGCATTCACTAATTCACTAAAATCCGAACTCAAGCCCTCAGTCGCTTCGTTACCATAATACGTACATTTCCGTCCTCCCTTGCGTACCAGGAACATACTGGGAATAAGATAATCAAGTCTTTATTAAATGAATATCGAATGCCGCATCTCATTCAGTTACCAGATCAAAATCGGGGTAGGTTTGTCACCTTGACCAGCATCTAATGCAAGGATACGGAAAAAGACTCGCGAAAGTGGTTGTAACCGGTCGTGTTAGCTCAATAGGTAAAGGTTTTAGAAATACGCTTTGAGCTAAGCATCATGAAGATTCGATTCCGTTAAGAGATGATGCAACATGCTGAACGTTTACTGAACACCTGACCGGTGCACGGTGATTCACGTAAGCGTGGCTTAGGCTTCCTCCACCAACCATGGCTATGCGAAGAACAGATCGGTTAGACCAAAATCTTTATAATGCACTTCATCATAGTGGTTAAATACCGGGCGTGATGATTTTTGCGAGGAGGGGGCAGTTGACTTTTGTCATATTAATGGCCCTGAGTCAGTTTATTTCAGATAATGGCCCTCGGCCTGTATGAACACACTATTGTGACATTGAGCATTTTGAAGTTTGCAACAATATACCCTTTTCTTCCATACTATTTTCTTCATCCGTGTAATTTGTGTTCGTTTTGTTTCGTTTTTCTAAAATCATTCTAGACCCGCTACTGCTCAAATAAAAAAAATCTTACGTGCATCGAACTGAGCTCAGTTGCAAACAATGTTGAGCGCAATCTTCCACAGTATTTGCTCCAGATATCGTTTTCTTTGGTTTTATATTTGGCCTTGGACGTTTATTCTCGTGTTTTCGAAATAGAACTTTGTATCCAAAAGCATCTAAAATATGTGCAGGATGTATATCGTCAGACATGGCGCACTGGGGATCTATTCCTTAATATTTCGGTTCATTTATATTTTTATTCTTAACTCTTATTTCTTCTTTTATTTTTTCTTATTTTTTTATTTTTATTCTTTGCCAACTCGAGCATGCGTGCACCAATACATCAGCATAATAAAATATTAATAGAAACAATGCCCTTTAAAATATATTCTTCAGGGGGTTTTTATATGGTTTTGAACATAGTCTACTCTGATGGTGATCACAACTATAAGACCACTTAATTATCAAAGTGTATGTATATATTAATATAAAAAATACATCGACCGGCCCGATGGGAGGATAGAGTGCGGCAATGTATCTACTAGCTTGCTTACTTCACCCAGGCCCAGTGGTTAAACATGTTGGCATCGCACATGTTGAAGATCTCGGGTTTGAGTCCCGACGAGTCCGGTTCGATAATCCATGTACCCACAATTCAGCCCAGGGTGTAATAACTTGTTGAGCAGGCTAAGCTGAACAGGAAAACATAATATCTTTCCAGCAATTGTAACCCTGTCCGACTATAAGCGCTGTTGTTACAGGGCCTTGGTCAGGGTGATCCACTCTGAGAAGTGGCTATGAATAAAAAATCAATGCTCACCAGACACAGAAGTGGTCTCGGTAGATGTTGTGGTTGTTGTTGTAGAACGGGTTGATTGGTCTGAGGTACTTGCATTTTGCATTGAACCTAAGAATGAAAAATAAAAGTATAGCACGGTGGTTATCACGTTGGTATCGCAGGTAGAATAGATTAAAATAGATCTTGTGTATTAGTCCCTTTTTGTAAGGCTGCCTCATAATTTTACGCCCAAAGCTCAATCAAAAAATGTAACAACTTGGGCAGTCTCGGTTGGTACAGAAATTTTCATGTTTTTATTCTATTTATATATACAAAGTCAAACCATTTATGTTCACGTTCACCTACCTCGACCAATGTTGAAAGTATATGTGGTAAAACCATCTGCGTCCAGCAATTCACTGAAATCGGAGCTCATAGGGTCAGTTGCTTTGTCATCATAATACATACATTTTTATTTCCTCCCTCACGTAGCACGAACATGCTGGAAACAAATATTCGATTTGCTTATTATTTAACGGAATATATATATATATTTCGTGAGACGCGATGGCCTAGTGGTTAAACATGTTGGCATCGCAGGTTGAAGATCTCGGGTTCGAGTTCCGGCTCGTTAAACCATGCCCCACCACCCAACCCAAAGTGGAGAGGGTGATCGAAGTGGCAGATGAGACGAGGGATGGGCAATTCGATTCGGTGATTCGGCGAATCAATCGTGAAGTGAGTGTTCAAATAAAGCAAAAACTTGCTAGATAAACTAGAATTTCAATTTATAATTTTAACGTCGTAAAAATGCATTCATTTTGTCGTCAACAAGAAAATATGAAAATTATTGCTCGAGTAAACAAGTAGATCTTTTCTTTTACCCAAGTTTAACACCCTGGGTGAATTAAAAATACACTGTATAACCTATGGATTTCCCGAATTACATAACGGAGACAAGTTTCTCATAGTAATGATAGAACATTATTTGTTATTGACATGGGATTAGTGATTCCATCCGATTCGAGAAAAAATTGTTCGAATCAGATTCGAATTCCGATTGATTCGGTTTAAAACCCAACCCTAGTAGAGACTGTTTGCTGGTAGTTTGCAAACGGTTGGTGCTAAATGCTTAATCTGGACTTGGACATAGAGTATTTTAATAAAAAAAATAAAATATATTTACTTAGATGGTTTGATGAGCGAGGGATACATTTACGACCGGGCAATTCGATTCGGTGATTCGAATCGATACGAAGTATAGATTATTCGAATCAGTTGTGAATCGGTAGAAAGAAAAACATGCTAAATGAAGTGCATTTTTTCATTTAAACGACACGGTTGTATTTCGTCGGTAAAATGAAAATACGTGACTTTTAAGTCAGTTTATGCTGATATTTTTAATTCGTAACTGTATATTTTCTAATGATCATAATGGCGACTATAATAGTAAACGTAAAAATGGGATATTTGTTATTTTTTATGAAATCAACGATTCGATCTGATTCGGGAAAAATATTCGAATCAGATTCAAAATCCAAAATGATTCGGTTTTGCCCAGCCCTAGTTACAATCAATTCGTACACAAACTCACCTGCACCAAATTGAACTAAGTTGTAGACAGACTTGAGCACAATCCTCCACAGTATTAGGTCCTGTTATTATTCCCTTTGGTTTTATATTAGATCTTGGCCGTTTATTTTCGTGTCGTCGGAATAGAACTTTATTCCCTGAAGCACCTGGAATATAATCAGACGTTTTCCCAAGCAAGATTCTCTGATGGAAAGTGTTAAAGCGCGGACCACCTGGGTCTCAAACCTGACGTAACGGCAATCTTTATTGGGAAACACTTGGCTCGAGAATCGGCCTCATTTTTTCAGTGACACAAATAGATTTTTTTAGTGAAATTCACTCTGCGCAAGGTCGGAAGCATTTAATAGAAAGGAGCTACCGCAAGATAGTGTACCAGCAGCTGCACTCTAAGCGGAAGCATTCCAAATGAAACAGAACTACTATGGTAAATAGCAGTGTTTTGTATCTGCTGCGGGCGATGGTAAAACCATCTGTCACTTTTTTGTTTCTTTTCAATAGCCCCCTACGGCACGCAGGAAATTTGTTAGGGCTATTCTAAAGCCTGTACCTGCAAGGCCTGAAATACACACCTGAAACAGAACTTGTCACTGTAGACGTTGCGGTAGTTGCAGGAGACTCGGTTATTTCGTCAGAAGCGCTTGGTTTTTGCAATAGTCCTAAGAAATTAAAATATAAGAATGCATTGGGCAATGGAGTGGGGTTATATCAAGTAAAATAACCCCGTGTTCGAGTCCCTGTAGTCCAGGTTGACAACTATGGACAAAGTATACTCAGTAATTCTATGCATGCCCACCCACCTTGTTTTATGTTTATAATATATGTTGTGAAACCATCTGCGTTTACCAATTCACTGGAATCCGAACTCAAATTCGCTTCGTCATCAAAATACATACACCTTTTGGCTCCCTCACGTAGCACGAATACGCTGAGAATCAAACAATAGAATCGATTATTCAACAAAACTTTAAAAAGAAATTCATCGAAATATATTTGAGGTGTCATCCATTACTGATTTTTTCTGCCTAGTCTAGTGCGGTTACCGCTCGCGTGCTTGCTTTTTAACTACAATGACGTGTTTACTCCCATGTATTAGTGCCCAATATTATAGGAAAGATGTGTATAAATTAATAAATACCACAAACAAACTTGGCGAAGGGAAACAGGGATTCGTTGGAGCAACAGACTATCGCCACCGCAATTTTGCCTTTTGAGAAATAGGACATTATGACGCCACCTGACCGAGTCGTGTTGTTAAGAGATATTATTACATTTAGGTATTATTACATCACAATTATTTCTTAAGTTGCTTCCTGTGAATGTAATTTGGGTCTCTGTGAGTTGATTTGTTAAAGTAGGCTAGCCCGATGTCAGCCAATGAGCGAGTTTTTTATTTTAGTTACAGATATAGCCTACTTTGATTTGTTTTTAATTCTTCTGGCCCATCGTAGCATCAGTCGCAGTAAAGATAAATAGTTAGGGGCTTAGAACATTTGTAAAAAAGTATTATGTATTATGTTTCGATTTAGAAGTACTTTCTTAAAGCGACAAGTAACGTTACCAATTCCGGTATTCTGCTATACATGCATCAATGCAGAGTAAACAAGCAAAATGAAGTGATAGAGGGTTTTACCAGGGCAGATACCCCCTAGTACTCTACCGTGGCGTTTTATGGCCGTGTTTCATTTTTCAATGGAATTTTACGCCAGGTAAAATTGGAAATGCAGGCTACCCGAATAGGCAAGGTATTTAGCGATCACGCCAACCGCTACTCAGCGGTGCTGTTATGTTCCGTACTCAGAGTGTTGAGAGTCAGTTGTTTCTATCACATTTTAGGCATTTCATTGCAGGTACGGTCTTTGCAATAGTCCTAATTCTTGCGTGTCGTAAGAGGCGACTAATAGGAAACAAAGTAGTAGATGGTTTTATCATTGTTCAGGGCAGATGTCACTCACTACACTTTACCGTGGTGTTTTAGTACTGTATCGGATGCCTTTCCCTTTAAGTGCGGTTGCTGGTACTTCATATTGTAATACCTCTCTGCCATTCGAGTGACCTTTGGTTAGGTTCTTTTGGCTTAGAGCGCACTTCTATAAAAACTGACCTGAATCGATTGCTGCTTGTTGCTACGAAACCCCTAAGTATTTACTCTGGAGTTACCAGAGTAAGTTATTCTGGCAAATTTCCGTACCAAGGAGTAGAATGTAAATTCAATGCATAAACTTACCGGCACTGAATTGAACTAAGTTGTAGACAGACTTGAGCGCAAGCTTCGGCGGTATCAGCTCCTGTTATCATTCTCTTTGGCTTTATATATGATGCTGGTCGTTTATTTTCGTGTCGTTGAAATAGAACACTGTATCCGGATGCAACTGAAATATGTATTAGGTGTGTTAGCCAAGCAAGATACTGATGCGAATAGCGTAAAAGCGCGGATCATATGTAGCTAAAATAAGAAGAAAAGCATTCTTGATTGAGAAAGACCTAACAAAAAGTAATTCCTCAATGATGGGAAGCCCCTAAAAAGGTTGATTCGCCAATTACCAAAGCGTAAGCAGGACTCGTGTCCAATGACCCACGCCAAGCAAGTACCAACCTAGCCTTGAAGCAGTTTTGGCAGGTATTGTGGTTGTTGTTGGAGGCTGGGTTGTTTTGTCAGAATTACTTGGTGTTTGCTTCGGTCCTGGTAAATAAGAAAAAAGAATATCATGAGATGATGGCCCAGTATTTAATATGTTGTCATATCATGTGGGGATCTCCGATTCGAGTTCCGGGAAGGGTTAGTGCCATTATGTTATCATAGCATGTGGAGATCTCCTATTCGAGTTCCGGGAAGGGTTAGTGCCATCATTAGGGCGGGACAAAGTCGAATCATTGGGAATTCGAATCTGTTTCAAATAATTTTTTCGAATCGGATCGAATCACTAATTCCATGTGAATAAGAAATATCTCATTTTTACTATTACAACTTGTCTCCATCATGGTTGTCAAGAAATTATTAGTTTATAGTGTTTCTTGAATTCACACTACATTGTCTAAGAGTAACAATTTTCATATTTTAACGGCAAAATACTATCGATTTTGGTCAGCTTTGACCAAAATCGATAGCATTTTGTCGTTAAATATGAAAATTCTACTTCATTTAGCAAGTTGTTGTTCCTATGAACGAATCATGATTGATTCGAATAAACTGTGCTTCGAATCACCGAATCGAATTGCCCAGCCCTAGCCATTATATCATTATCGATTACAATTTGTTTCGAGGCATTTGACTCAGTCCTCCGCAAGAAGAGTCCGCTATTTCCAACACCAACAGTACTTATTCTTATTATAATTCGCTCAGAGCAAGGGTGCAGGAGAAATACCACACTTGAAATCTCCCAGAACCGCTTGAATGCAAAGCGGTACACGAAATGGAGGAATGGAAATTGAGGAATTATAGTCCCTGACAGATGTACTGATCTTGTTTCTCCACACATGGCCCTCGGTGTAATATGACCGTAGGATGTTTTTATTCCCTCCTGTGCTTGCACAAATTCTTATTTATGTCGATAGTATATGTAGAGAAATTATCTGCATTTACCTACCTAGATCTATGTTCATAGTATATGTTGTAAAACCTTCTGCATTCACTAATTCATTGAAATCCGAACTCAAAGTATCAGTCGCTTCATCATCATAATACAAACAATTTCTTTTTCCCCCTCGAACCACGAACATGCTGGAGATCAAAGTATCGAGTCATTTGTTGCACAATGAGACAAAAAAAAAACTTGTAAAAGCCTAAACATATCAAAATTTTTACCGAAATTCATTCTTCTGCAAAAAAGCCAGATGCAACGATCTAATAAAACCAGCTAGCTAATGATCACTGATATGTTAAAATGATATGCGCAGTACCAACAGCGCCCTAAGCGGAAAACACTTTAAACAGAACTGAGCCGCAATAATAAAGTGCAGTTGATGGTAGCTGTCCTGGAGCCCGTAAAACCATCTGCCATGTCTTTACGACATGTAGGACAATTGTAAAGAACGCAATATATTCATCGGTAGGAAGAGGTGGTAAATAACATTTAAAGTTCTGGCTCTCAAAGTTGGCGACACTGCGACCACGACAAAAAAAATTTGATTGGGTTGCACGTAGCCCTGGACAATTCGATTCGGTGATTCGGAACGCGATTTATTCGAATCAGTCGCGAATCGTTCATAGGAACAAAAATTTGTTAAATAAGCAAGTATTTTCATTTTTAACGATGAAATGCAATCGATTTTGGTCAAATTTGAACAAAATCGATTGTATTTCGTCGTTAAAATATGAAAATCGTTGCTCTTAGTGTGATTTGAAAATAAACTATGAATTTCTCCAATTTCACGGTGGGGACAAGGTATATTAGTAAAAATGGGAAATTTGTTATATACATAAAATTAGTGATTCGATCCGCTTCGAAAAAAATATTCGAATCAGATTCGAATTCCACAGGATTCGGTTTTGCCCAGCCCTAGTCACGTAAAACGCGCAACTATACAGGTAAAATGATAGTTATAGGTTGAACATGCGTCACAGATGGACCCGACTTGAAAAACTTTTTCCCGGTTTATAAACAGGCTATTCAGAACTATTTAAAAAAAAAATACAACCAGGCCAAGTTGATAGATCTCAAGGTACAAAGATAAACTCACGTGCAACGGATCGAACTCAGCAGTAGACAAGCTTGAGCGCAATCCTCGACAGTATAAGCTCCTGAAATCATTCTTTTTGGTTTTATATTTGATCCTGGACGTTTATTTTCGTGTCGTCGAAATAGGAGTTTGTGTCCGCAAACCTCTGAAATATGTATAGTAACTAACTAACTGAAGGATTACACCGAATAAGTCCAGGAGAGTTACGATTGACTGTTCTCTACCATATCATTTCAGTTCTTTATTGATTATTAACGGTTTAAGTGGATTTAAAAAATGCAATGCCCAATTATTAATTCCGTTGATATCAAAAGTTGGAGATTTCGGGTTCGTATCGCGGTTAAGGACGATAATAGATTGTGAATGGTTTTATTCTCATCCATGTATCTTAAAGCACTCTGCACCAGGATGATAGCTGTCGTGTTACTAAGACACTCGAAGGAAAGTGGTTCCACCAGAAGAAAATTTAAAAAGTGGACAATATTTCATGAAAGATCTGTAGCTAGAAAATCATATGTCTCTTTTTGGGTGTCCGGTAGCAGCAAAATTTAGAAAAGGGTTCAAAATCACCAATGCTGCTACAAAATAGCAGTGCTGATGTTTGGGAAGCCTTTTGTTCACCTGAAGAAAATGATATATTATGGACACCCGAAGAAAAACGAAGTTCTGTCACACTGATCTGCACTACACCATAGCAGGTCCATTCTGTTTGGAATGTTATCCACCCAGTGTTCAGTCGAAGGTTTTTCCCTTTTTTAATTTTTTAGATAAACTTTCATTAGAAAGAGTAATATAAGAAAGTAATATACCCGCGCTCATCACTTGAGCCAGGGCTTGCAAAAAGTTTTAAGATTTTCTACACTGTAGTAAATTTATTGGTCATTTGCAGTAATTGCATATTACCAATGTCAAAAAAACGCCATGTTGATGAGCTTTACGCACCTTCTTGGTGCGTTCCATCAACACCCCATATTTGGCCAAAAAGGGCAATTTTGAATTTTTTTCAATACCACCAAATAAAATTACTGTCAAAGACCATTGATTTTAGCCAAGAATTACTACAAGATGAAGTTTAATCAACTGAACTCTGAGCAGATAACGTTCCAAACGACACTGAACTGCTATGGTAATGTTCAGTGAGTGGTATCTGACCTGGGCAATGATAAAACCATCTACCCCTTCTTTGTATCCTTTAAGTCGCATGTTACGACACGCAGGAAATGCGTAGGACTATTCTGAAGCCCGTACCTACAAGGCTACTTCCGGCATTAGGACTTGATGAGGGTGAACCACTTAAAAATAAAAAAAATACCTTTGCACGCAATGAATAGAGCAATGATTGCCCAACACTTTGATAACATCATCTTTGTTGTATTATATAAATAATATAATCCAGTTTTATTGCTTCCTGAAAATGTATAATAAATAATAGTTGAAGGCACATTGGTCATTCAATTGAATTATTTCAATCAGAGAGTTTTGCAAGTCGACACTATACTGCATTGCAACCAGGTCCATGCATAGGACAAAAACAAGAAATACGATAATCCAAAAACCTTCACCCCGATTCGAAACTGGTATCTGCTCGAGAAGTCATGGTTCACCACATGATTAAACTGTATTCTCGGCTTTCCGCCCACACTGGATGAAATGATATCCTACCTACCCTACCATCAGGTCATCCGTTTTGGTGAGAACTCCAAATCTTGCAAAGTTGGGCGCGATGACCTAGTGGTCATCATGCTGGTATCGCAGGTTGAAGATCTCGGGTTCGAGTCTGGCTCGTTAATCCATGCCCACCACTCAACCCAGGATGTAATAACTTGGGTAGGCTAAGCCGAACTGGAGAAGATCGTATCTTTCGAGCAATTCTAACCCTGTCGGCCTATAAGTGGGCACTGGTACAAGGCCTTGGTCACGTTGATCCACTCCAAAAAGTGGCTATAAAAAAGTGAAGTTCTAGCTTTAAAGTATTTCTCATCAACAAATGCTAGAAAAAAGGCTTTTTAGTTATTTGTTTGCTATGATTCGCTATGACTTGTTGATGAACATATCGGTAAACCAACAACCTCTAAACACGGAGCTTTGTTTAGAGTGCGTGTCTATCATATATCTACCCGCGAATGTTATGTCTGCCCGCAAAGTGGGAAAGTGATTCTAATCGACGCGAAGAAAAAATTATCAGTTCACAGGAACAAAAACTTGCTGGCGAAGCGGGATTTTCATTTTTAACGTCAAAATCCACCCGATTCTGGTCAAATTCGACAAAAAGCCATTGTATTTTGTCATTCAAAAATCAATATTTCTGCTATTAGACGGATAGATTGTAAACGGGAAATATATTGACTATAAGTCTTTTCACGATACTGCTAGTGATTCGTAACGACAAATTTCTTGATTTTTATAACGAAAACCAGTTGTAATGGTAAAAACGGGATATTTGTTATTTATATTGAATTAACGATTCGCAAGGATTATCCGAATCAGTTCCGAATCCCAAATGATTCGGTTCTCCCAAGCTCTAGCCACAGGTGAATCTCATGATCACTATACTTTACTATACCGGTCTAGTTCTGTTTTGGATGTTCTTCGGCTAATAGTGCAGTTGCTGGTCGCTTTGTAGATTGTTGTCCCGACACTGATCGTAAGGTGTGTTAACTTGGGTAGGCTAAGCCGAACAAGAAAAGATCATATATTCCGAGCATTTCTAACCCTTCCCGTCTATAAGTGGCGGCCTTACTAAGCGCGAACTTCAAGAAGAAATAATATAAAATGAAAAAAAGATAGACTGAGCGAATTTATCTGCCGGATCCTAATTAAGTCAGCATTTTTGTTTTTCGATTCTAATCATAACAAATCAAAAAAATGATTAGTCAAGTAACGATTACCAAGGAACAGTGTCTCCGATTTTGCCGCAGTCGCAATTTTAATTTGTCTTCCATGAATCACAGCCTTGAGATTTTGTTAAGTATGAGTCACTGACGGATCGCGCCGTCGAGGCGCGATCCATCTGTGGCTCATGCTTGACAAAATAACATTCTGGAATATATATAAATTCTGTACCTGGTAAATGTACACGTGTGTTAAGGCCACAATACACGTTTGCGTTATTTCTAGGTGCTCTGCATGCGTTTCCTTACGTCTTCCAATGAAGCAGAGCAGTTTGCTATGCAAGCTGACGGAGAGTACTCGTTTCGTTGCGCGCGTTTGTGCTTTGTAGGCATGTGAATACGATTAACACAAAGCAAAGCAGGCGTGTGTTGTCGTTTTTATTTTATTACCCGAAACCAAATGCAAAGCATCGGTAAGACAACTTCACGTGTATTGCGTCCTTTACTCTCTTTAAATTTATATTTAAAACTTATTTTCTAGCACATCTCAAACTTTACTTTAGGTTTTGTAGCTTTCCTGATAGCTCTGTAGTATGATAGTTTCATTTATTTCGCCTTTTGAGTCGAGAGATGTCGAAATAAACTATGTCCTGATGAAGAACGTCTGTATAGACATTCGAAACGTTGGCAAAATATAAAATATCGTTTGCACATCACCGGTTGAGCAATTAGATTCACTAAACTATGTCTGTGTCAAAACAAAACACACGAATTTGCCTCACGGATAGTTCACTTACGTTCCAGTTAAGAAAAAAGCGGCATTACACATCTGTATTGGTTAGCGTTAATAATAGTCCCATAGCCGCGAAGTACAAGTTCACGCTACGAAATGAGTACTTTGTGCGTGATCAAACAACAAAGCGTTCACCGACTTTCGAAAAATAAACAGAATTAAAAATATGAGACAAAGAGTCTCTATCCACACAGACATTTCAACTAGATTTAAGATTCCTAGATCTTGTAGCTTTGAATGACTCTAGCTTCAAATAATAATAATAAAAACGTTGAATTTCAATAAGACTTTCGTTTCAGAGCGAAAGCCTCAATAATATAGGTAGCACAGTCTAATGTGTATTTTAACCCAGTACTATCTAGTTTTAAAACTAGGTTACCTATTGATGATAATTTTTTTTATTTTACCTAGTTTAAGAAAAAAAACTCGATTGACATCGCTAGTATCGCTATCTTCAACAATAATTAAGGCAACAATATCAATGTACATACATCTACATCACTGCGTTACTATTAGTCACATGCCCGCAAAGTACAGGTTTACGAGACAAAATTAGCACTTTCTGCGTACTCAAGATACAAAGCGGTTTTCTAAAAAGTAAAACACATACATTTGTGCCGCGCTACCGTAAAGCAATAGGTTAAAATAGAATAAACCTGTGAAAGCGCGTACACAACAGTCTATCGTGTATTTTAATCAAAGTAATAACTAGTTTTAAAAGTTATACTAGGTTACCTATCCCTGATAATTTCTATCTTGTTTCAGAAAAAGCTACGTTTCAATCACTTGTATATGTTCAACAATACTTATCACTACTATATCACAACAAAGCAAAAATACCGTCGGTATTGCTTAGCGTAGATGAAAAAATGAGGGCTTTCAATTAGATCAAACTACAAAGCATTCACCGACTTTCGAAAAAGTAAACTCATACACATCGCACTGCTGAGCTAGAGTAAAATAAGAGATTACAATAAAACAATTCAGAAATTCGCTTACACAACAGTGTATTGCGGCCATAATCCTGAGTAATATATAATATATAGTCTTGTTTTGCTACAAAAAGTAACCGCACAATAAAGAGTTTATTAGCCTGAAGGTCAGCTTTAAATGCGGGCGACAAATTTACGTCAGAAAGGTGCTTTTCCTTGTCGATAGCATCGGAAATACTGTAAGTCAATAGGTTGGTAAATTGCCAGATTGTAAAGTACCGTGAACGTGCTTTACATTTCGCAGTAAGTTGTATATTTTCAAAACCTCGGCGGTGCGATCCATCAACGCCAAAACAAAACAAAAAAACTAATCACAAAATAAAATGACTAAAATTAAGATTCAAAAAACAGATTTCGACGTATTTTTGCTATTGCCAGGGACATGTCAGTGAGTCTCATATTTGTTTATTGATAATAAATTGATAAAACTAATCACAAAATAAAATGAATAAAATTAAGATTCAAAAAACAGAGATTTCGACGTATTTTTGCTATTGCCAGGGACTGTCAGTGAGTCTCATATTTGTTTATTGATAATAAATTGATAAAACTAATCACAAAATAAAATGAATAAAATTAAGATTAAAAAAACAGAGATTTCGACGTATTTTTGCTATTGCCAGGGACATGTCAGTGAGTCTCATATTTGTTTATTGATAGATTTCAAGCCAAGACATGATTTGCCAAATTTGACGTCGTGTTTAGTACGGCTCATGTTTGGCAGAATTAAATTTATGAATTGGTTGCGTTATTATTACCGATTTATTGAGTAAAACACACACGAGTTAAACGGTGATATAATAAACTTGAACTATACTATAAAACTAGACATAGTTGGAGCAGTTGAAAGTTGTGAACTAGGGTTTTTCCATCATGGCCTCATCGGAAGTACTGTAAGCCAAGAGTTTGGTAAAACCCCAGATACAAAAGAACCGTAAATTTATTGTACATTTTGCAGTAATTGTATATTTTTAAAATTCAAAGCTGTCCTATTGATGACATTTATGCCAAGCATGAGCCTCGGCGGTGCGTTCCATCAACAGCCCAACGAAACCAAAATGGTTTTGGACTTATTACAACATAAAATGAATTAAATTAAGGTACAAAGGACAGAGATTTCGACGTATTTTTAATACAGCCGGGGACATGTCAGTGAGTCACATTTTTGTTTATTGATAGATTTCAAGGTAAAACACCATTTGCCGAGTTTGGCGCCATGTTTAGTACAGCTTATGTTTGGCAGAACGAAATTTGTGATTTGGTTGCACTATTAAACGCAGAGATGTGGGGAGATTGCGAGCGACAGGTACGGTGTTACTCGTGGGCGAAAAAATAAACTTTCATATTAAATTGATATCATGTAAAATCATAATAACATAGTGGCGTATAGTTCGACTCGTTACTAGTGATGGCAATCTAGTTTTTTCCCTAAACTAGGCAAGGTAAAATGAATTTACCATTAAACTAGGGGAAGAATTACTAAGTAATCTAGTTTCACCTTCAAAACTAGATAGTGCCCTATTAAAAACCTGGGAAAAGTAAGGTAATCATCGGTTTTTTTTGCAAAGTAAAATGCATTTAGCACTAACCTAGGTGATGTATTACTAGGTAACCTAGTTTCACTTTCGAAACCAGGCCCTAACTAAAAACTAAGTAAACTTGCTAATTATCGTTTCGAGACATTTTCAATCGATTTGAAAATTCAAATTACCAAGTGATCTATTTCTAAAGCTTCCTTATGATGAATATAGGATTCACCTAGTTTATGAACCAGGTACCTACCTAGTTTAGAACCTAGCTGCAAAAGAGGGTGAATTTTCCCATTTTACCAAGTAAATGAGTAACTTTAAACTAAGTTGATTAGATATACGTGAATATAGGTAAGAGTACTTTTAAAATGTTCAAACGAGGTATACTAGGTCAACTTGGTACTTCTACCTAGAATCACCAACACTAGTAGTTTCGTCAACAACTTTCTGTGAGTTGTGGAATCACAAGCTAGACATAAATTCGACTTTATTAAGCATGAGTCACAGATGGACCTCGCCTCGGAGACGCGATCCATCAGTGACTTATATTTAAGTAAAGACAGGTTGATAAAATTCTTCGACTGGTACGCGGAAGCTTCAAATAATTGTCAAACACAACGCTTGATGTATGACGGGGATTCGATCACCGACGTAAAATGTCCAGGCCTTGTGAAAAAGGTTTACAGAACACTTATGCAAGACAACCCTGACCTAGTCAATGTAACCCGCTGTTTCGAAGCAATGCCCGCCATCTTGTTCGGTTACTCATTGGTTCCACACTGGGCGAATTGGAAAGTCAGAAGATATCAGGCCGCAGAAAGCGGCATGGAACCATGACCACCCTAAATACGCTGGTGACGGCGGCCTAGAAGCTATCATGTTAGTGTCGAAGTGTGAATATCTCGGGTTCCGGTCAGTCTGGCTTGTTATTCCATGTCCACCGCTGAACCCAAGGTGTAATAACTTGAGTAGGCTGAGGCGAACCGGGAAAACCGTATCTTTTTAACAACACTAACTCTGTCCGTCCATAATTGACCGCTAGTACAATACATTCGTCAGGTGATCCACTTCGAAAAGTGTAGCCATAAAAAACTTTTTTGGGGTTGAAATTCGGTTAAAAAATCCCGTTTCCCGGAAATAAAACCATATAATGAAAACAGCTTAATCATAAGATACCGATTTATTGAGTAAAATACACATGAGTTATACAGGGTTATATAATCGTATTATGAAACTAAAAAGAGTTGAATCAGCTGAGAGTTGTGGACTACAGTTTTTCCATCAGGGTTTCATTCTTAACAAAATTTGGTTAGTAAATATTTTTATCGAAATTGATTGGTATTTGACGTGGATAATTGGTCCAAAATTATCAGTGTTTCTTGCAACGCAGAGATCTGAAGACCTGAAAGTACGTGCTTTAGAAAGACTTAACGTGCTTCCTGAGAGTCGTAAAAGCCGAATAAAAAGAAATAAAGAAGTGTTGGGTGATTTAACCATCACCCAGGGCAGATGCCACCAACTGCACTTAACTATAGCAGTTCAGTTTGGATTATTAAATTTGACTTTTTGCGAATAAATAGTCGTTAGTTGGTTCTTTTAGGCGCTGAATTTCAACAAGAAAAAAGCATATATACGCTATGACAAAAATGCAGCAAATTCACCGTACATTTGCAGTGATTCAATATTTTAAATTTACGAAGCATTGTTGTTCATTATTTCCAGGCCAAGTATGGCTAAACAAGTCAATTTCATGGTTTTATTTTAATTTCACCAAGCAAAATTACGGTCGAAAAGAAGCGATTTTACTGAGTTTTTATTACTGTGTACGGTTGACCAAGTCAGAATAAGTTTGACCAAACATGTTTTGTTAAGTATGAGTCACTCATGGATCGCGCCGTGAAGGCGTGGCTCAAATGTGGCTTATACTTGACAAAATAAAATTCCTGGTTTTGTAGCTTTTGCGCCATTGAAGTTCAACAGTATTCCATGAGTAGTGGAAAATTTGAAACAAAATATATGCTTTTGAAGTCTTTCAAGATCATATTTTAATGCAGTTCTGTGAAAGTTAAGCAACAGATGCACCATGGGCGATGTTTGGACAGATTATGTCAAAAAATAATTTTGAACTCTGCGTTATTTTCAATGTTTTTTACCGTTAAAGTTTATACTAGAATGCTGTTTTGTAAAACATAAAGTCACAGATAGAGTTGGGAAAATCGGTTCGTTGAGTCGAATCGATTCGAAGCACAATTCATTCGAATCAATCATTAATTGTTCATAGGAACAAAAACTATAAACTATAATTTTCATTTCCAATTGATCCAATTTGAAAAATATTGCTCTTAGACAATGTAGTGTGAATTGAAAAGCACTATAAACCATCAATTTCTTGATAACCATGTTGGAGACAAGTTATAATAGTACAAATGTGATCACGCCGGTCATCTTGTTACAAAGTTTAAACGTGTTTCCTTTACAGATCTATCGATTTCAAGTTTGAATATCGTCGACAGATTTAATTGTACTTTGCGATCTGTTGTTTGATCCAATCAATATATTTGCTGACTCGAGTGTAAGAACCGTAACTCCCTTGCTTATCTTGGCATCCAGCGCCCCATGACGTCACTCCCTGCACGGTCCACCGATCGTTGTTCAAGCAGACTAGAGGTCCGCCACTGTCACCCTGTGAAAACATATATCGATTTTTTCGTTTTTCAAAGTAAGTTTGTTTTTATTTACTTTATTTTAGTTAGACACAATCGACAGAATATACCTCGTAAAAATAAAATGAGATCTAATTATAGGATAAGATTTCATTTTTTATCCTGTGGGAGAGGAAAGTCGAGCATACGGTTTAACCGCATGGCGAACCACTATCTCCCGTGCAGACACCAGTTCCGAATCGCCGGCGAAGGTTTTGGCCTAACATTACTCATTAAGCTTGTGCGTGGACATGGTTGGTGGAGGGTGCCGTAAGCAGCGCTTACGTGAACCAACATGCACCGGCGAGGCGTTCAGCAGACCTCTCGCATATGAACATCCCTTATCAGGATTCGAACCCAGGACGTTAGTGATGTGCAGCTCGGGACGCATTCCTCTAAGCGATTGACCTAACCGGACACACAGAAATCTTTGTTGATCAAATTATGCCGTCCTACAATGGGCTGCAGAAACATTTTTTTGAAACTAATTTCCATCGAAAATCAGGAATATAAAGTACTTTACAAATACGCCATTACAATATCTGAAAGTAGCTGAAGGCCTGCAATTTTATTTTTGTTTTCTACGTTTTATAATAGGTCATTGCGAGACTAAAAATGACTCGAATATGAAATATTCTAAAGACTGAAAAAAATAAATGAAATAATATTGTGCGAAATAAATAAAGTGGACACGATCTCCCAGTGATTGAAGGTATCGGGTTCGATCCCGACAAGTCCGGCCATCATATCTTTTAAAAAGTGGTTGCTGATAGGGCCTCGCTCAAAATGAGTCGCTATAAAAATAACCACTGAAGCAACTATTACGTATAGTAGGTATTCTTACCCGACAAGTATCAATGCCCATTCCCTTCCATCCCGCGCACATCTGCGTCTTGTCTCTCATGTGACTTCCCATATATCTGAGACAATCGGTGTAACTGTGGATCGGTAGAACCGCTTGCTTGAGTTGGTTCTGGTACTTCAGCTCCTTATAATGAATATAGGATTCACCTAGTTTATGAACCAGGTACCTAGCTAGTTTAGAACCTAGCTGCAAAAGAGGGGGAATTTTCCCATTTTACCAAGTAAATGAGTAACTTTAAACTAAGTTGATTAGATATCTGTGAATATAGGTAAGAGTACTTTTAAAATGCTCAAACTAGGTATACTAGGTCAACTTGGCACTTCTATACCTAGAATCACCAACACTAGTAGTTTCGTCAACAACTTTCTGTGAGTTGTGAAATCACAAGCTAGACATAAATTCGACTTTATTAAGCATGAGCCACAGATGGACCTCGCCTCGGAGACGCGATCCATCAGTGACTTATAATTAAGTAAAAATTTTCGACCGGTACGCGGAAGCTTTAAATAATTGTCAAACACAACGCTTGATGTATGACGCGGATTCGATCACGGACGGAAAATGTCCAGGCCTTGTGAAAAAGGTTTACTAAAAACTTATGCAAGGCAACCCTGACCTAGTCAATGTAACCCACTGTTTCGAAGCAATGCCCGCCATCTTGTTCGGTTACTCATTGGTTCCACACTGGGCGAATTGGAAAGTCAGAAGATATCAGGCCGCAGAAAGCGGCATGGAACCATGACCACCTTAAATACGCTAGTGACGGCGGCCTAGAAGTTATCATGTTAGTGTCGAAGTGTGAAGATCTCGGGTTCCGGTCAGTCTGGCTTGTTATTCCATGTTCACCGCTCAACCCAAGGTGTAATAACATGAGTAGGCTGAGGTGACCTATAATTAAGTAAAAATTTTCGACCGGTACGCGGAAGCTTTAAATAATTGTCAAACACAACGCTTGATGTATGACGCGGATTCGATCACGGACGGAAAATGTCCAGGCCTTGTGAAAAAGGTTTACTAAAAACTTATGCAAGGCAACCCTGACCTAGTCAATGTAACCCACTGTTTCGAAGCAATGCTCGCCATCTTATCCGGTTACTCATTGGTTCCACAATGGGCGAAATGGAAAGTCAGAAGATATTGCGATATTCAAGCCGCACAAAGCGGCATGGAACCCTGACCACCTTAAATACGCTGGTGACGGCGGCCTAGAAGTTATCATGTTAGTGTCGAAGTGTGAAGATCTCGGGTTCCGGTCAGTCTGGCTTGTTATTCCATGTCCACCGCTGAACCCAAGGTGTAATAACTTGAGTAGGCTGAGGCGAACCGGGAAAACTGTATCTTTTTAACAACACTATCCCTGTCCGTCCATAATTGACCGCTAGTACAATACCTTCGTCAGGTGATCCACTTCGAAAAGTGTAGCCATAAAAAACTTTTTTAGGGTTGAAATTCGGTTAAAAAATCCCGTTTCCCGGAAATAAAACCATATAATGAAACCAGCTTAATCATAAGATACCGATTTATTGAGTAAAATACACATGAGTTATACAGGGTTATATAATCGTATTATGAAGCTAAAAAGAGAGTTGAATCAGCTGAGAGTTGTGGACTACAGTTTTTCCATCAGGGTTTCATTCTTAACAAAATATGGTTAGTAAATAGTGAATCTAATTGCTCAACTGGTGATGTGCAAACGGTATTTTATATTTTGCCAACGTTTCGAATGTCTATACAGACGTTCTTCATCAGGGCAATGGAATAGTTAAGTCAGCAACAGCGAAATTGATTGGTATTTGACGTTGATAATTGGTCCGAAATTATCAGTGTTTCTTGCAACGCAGAGATCGTCCTGAAGGTACGTGCTTTAGAAAGACTTAGCGTACTTCCTGAGAGTCGTAAAAGCCGAATAAAAAGAAATAAAGAAGTGTTGGGTGATTTTACCATCACCCAGGGCAGATGCCACCAACTGCACTTAACTATAGCAGTTCAGTTTGGGATTATTCAGTTTGACTGTTTGCGAATAAATGGCCGTTAGATGGTTCCTTTTGGGCACTGAATTTCAAGAAAAAAGCATAAGTACGCTATGACAAAAATGCAGCAAATTCACCGTACATTTGCAGTGAATCAATATTTTAAATTTACGAAGCATTGTTGTTCATTATTTCCAGGCCAAGTATGGCTAAACAAGTCAATTTCATGGTTTTATTTTAATTTCACCAAGCAAAATTACGGTCGAAAAGAAGCGATTTTACTGAGTTTTTATTACTGTGTACGGTTGACCAAGTCAGAATAAGTTTGACCAAACATGTTTTGTTAAGTATGAGTCACTCATGGATCGCGCCGTGAAGGCGTGGCTCAAATGTGGCTTATACTTGACAAAATAAAATTCCTGGTTTTGTAGCTTTTGCGCCATTGAAGTTCAACAGTATTCCATGAGTAGTGGAAAATTTGAAACAAAATATATGCTTTTGAAGTCTTTCAAGATCATATTTTAATGCAGTTCTGTGAAAGTTAAGCAACAGATGCACCATGGGCGATGTTTGGACAGATTATTTCAAAAAATAATTTTGAACTCTGCGTTATTTCCAATGTTTTTTACCGTTAAAGTTTATACTAGAATGCTGTTTTGTAAAACATAAAGTCACAGATAGAGTTGGGAAAATCGGTTCGTTGAGTCGAATCGATTCGAAGCACAATTCATTCGAATCAATCATTAATTGTTCATAGGAACAAAAACTATAAACTATAATTTTCATTTCCAATTGATCCAATTTGAAAAATATTGCTCTTAGACAATGTAGTGTGAATTGAAAAGCACTATAAACCATCAATTTCTTGATAACCATGTTGGAGACAAGTTATAATAGTACAAATGTGATCACGCCGGTCATCTTGTTACAAAGTTTAAACGTGTTTCCTTTACAGATCTATCGATTTCAAGTTTGAATATCGTCGACAGATTTAATTGTACTTTGCGATCTGTTGTTTGATCCAATCAATATATTTGCTGACTCGAGTGTAAGAACCGTAACTCCCTTGCTTATCTTGGCATCCAGCGCCCCATGACGTCACTCCCTGCACGGTCCACCGATCGTTGTTCAAGCAGACTAGAGGTCCGCCACTGTCACCCTGTGAAAACATATATCGATTTTTTCGTTTTTCAAAGTAAGTTTGTTTTTATTTACTTTATTTTAGTTAGACACAATCGACAGGATATACCTCGTAAAAATAAAATGAGATCTAATTATAGGATAACATTTCATTTTTTATCCTGTGGGAGAGGAAAGTCGAGCATACGGTTTAACCGCATGGCGAACCACTATCTCCCGTGCAGACACCAGTTCCGAATCGCCGGCGGAGGTTTTGGCCTAACATTACTCATTAAGCTTGTGCGTGGACATGGTTGGTGGAGGGTGCCGTAAGCAGCGCTTACGTGAACCAACATGCAACGGCGAGGCGTTCAGCAGACCTCTGGCATATGAACATCCCTTATCGGGATTCGAACCCAGGACGTTAGTGATGTGCAGCTCGGGACGCATTCCTCTAAGCGATTGACCTAACCGAACACACAGAAATCTTTGTTGATCAAATTATGCCGTCCTACAATGGGCTGCAGAAACATTTTTTTGAAACTAATTTCCATCGAAAATCAGGAATATAAAGTACTTTACAAATACGCCATTACAATATCTGAAAGTAGCTGAAGGCCTGCAATTTTATTTTTGTTTTCTACGTTTTATAATAGGTCATTGCGAGACTAAAAATGACTCGAATATGAAATATTCTAAATACTGAAAAAAATAAATGAAATAATATTGTGCGAAATAAATAAAGTGGACACGATCTCCCAGTGATTGAAGGTATCGGGTTCGATCCCGACAAGTCCGGACATCATATCTTTTAAAAAGTGGTTGCTGATAGGGCCTCGCTCAAAATGAGTCGCTATAAAAATAACCACTGAAGCAACTATTACGTATAGTAGGTATTCTTACCCGACAAGTATCAATGCCCATTCCCTTCCATCCCGCGCACATCTGTGTCTTGTCTCTCATGTGACTTCCCATATATCTGAGACAATCGGTGTAACTGTGGATTGGTAGAACCGCTTGCTTGAGTTGGTTCTGGTACTTCGGATCTGTGAAATGCCAAGACGATTAGAAAATATGGCTTAATACAACCTATCAAAATTCCCTCTAAGTGTGAGATTTAGAATAGCGTTGAGGTATTTCCTTCGTGTCGCAAAAACCGAGTAAAAGGAAACAAAGAAGGGCTAGATGGTTTTCCTCTCGCCGAGGGAAAATGCCAATTACGTCACTTTATTATAGCGGTTCAGTTCTGTTCAGGATGCTTGCTGTAATAGCTCTTTGATAAATAAAAGTGGCCGCTAGTTGGGGCCCTCCAGTCGCTGTTTTCGTCAGTGAAAACTGCGAATGCTGCTTATTTTTAAACAAGATGCTTTAATATTCTTTCCACGCACATGCACAAATTTATTTTTGCAACGCTGGACAGACCTTGTGTGTAGAAAGACTCTCTATCATCTTGTCCAATAGTTTCTCTGATCGTCATGACGCAGGTTCGAATCCCGCGAGGGATGATGATTATATGCGAGAGGTCTGCCGGACGCCATGCACAGGAAAAATGAGAAATGCGATAATCAAAAATCTTCAACCCGATTCGGAACTGGTATCTATCTGCACGAAAAGTCGTGGTTCGCCATATAGTTAAGCTGTAATCTTGGCTCTCATCTCCCGCAGGATAAAAATGATATCACATCCTATTCTAGTT
This sequence comes from Styela plicata, assembly GCA_963675895.2. Classification (NCBI taxonomy): domain Eukaryota; kingdom Metazoa; phylum Chordata; class Ascidiacea; order Stolidobranchia; family Styelidae; genus Styela; species Styela plicata. Next base: position 5,255,289 of record OZ023149.1, read on the forward strand.
TATATTTCTTCTGCAGTATCCTTGAGTAGAGGACACGAGTCCACCTTCGAAAAGGGGGTGGAAGAAGAAGTAGAGAATGCATAGAAAACCAAACCTTCTACGTACCATATGTATTTCCCCATCCAGACACGACGCAATAATTGTCGCCTGGTACTTCATAGTTAGGTGCAGGTAGGCAAGCAGGGCGAACATAATCTGTCAACTCGAAGGGAGATTTCAACTGTATCAATGCAATGTCGTTCTTGACGCCAACTTTGGAGTAAGCACCGTGCAGAATATATCGCAGTACTTTACGCATCTGCATCTGCGGTTCGGAGCCGATGTTGTGACCGGCTTTGGCGGACATGTGATCTGGTCTGTAAAAGAGATGGGAATGTTTGATAAAAAAGCCAGTGTAAAAACAAAACGCAACGATTTTCATTTGAATCATCTTTCGTTTTGGTGAGGACTGGAGCATACGCTTTTTATCCAAATTATCTTGTGTTGAACGCAATGGATTTGGGAGATGGACTTAACGACCGCAAACCTTTAATCTGACATACCAACAGAATCAATAGCCTCCCACAAATTCTAGAAGAAAAGAAGTGAAACTAATCTAGATTGGTGACACAGAAATATAAGGCATGTCCGCCAGTTTTTTCACTTTTGCCTTAGTTACTCTGCTAAGAGTTATGCCGTGAGGCGTGACGATATGCAATTTATAATCACACAGCTTTCTATTGTGTGATAATTGGCTGCATATTTCAGGCCAACGGTTTTGTTACGATGGAGGAGTTATAAATACAAAAACGGTATCAAATACCGAAAACACATCAGATATATTAAAGTTGTTAGATAACTTACGGAGAATTATCATCCAGGCAATGAGAAGCAGTTAGAATCCAGTTCATCTTGATGATGGTTCCGCCACAGAAATGCACATCGTAGTATCTTAGGCTGGCAGTCCATGGCCAACTACCGTGTAATGCAATGTCACCACCCAGGATTCTGTAGGAAGAATCGCATAAAGTGATAGAATAGAGAAATTAAGGAAAAGGAAACTAAGCCGAAATCATAAACCTAGGAAAGTCAATGGAAATGTTTCAAATAAAATCGCTTGCATGTTTCTTCGTGACCAATATGTAATACAGCAGTTGAGCAATTTCAATTTCGAATTTATATTATGCCAAGTTCATAGTTTAGGATCGGCATCATTCGAAACTGTAAATTTTTTCATTTTTTTCAATTTTCCATTGAAATTTGTTCTGAGCAAGGACTGAAGCAACATTCAAAAAAGGGAATCAACTACATTCTAAATATAATACTAGGAAATGCACGATAAGTAGAAGACATCCTATACAGCACTGAACTAGGGCTGCGCAAAACCGAATCATTTGGAATTCGAATCTGATTAAAAGAATATTTTCGAATCGGATCGAATCAGTAATTCTATGTAAATAACCAATATCCTATTTTTACTATTATAACTTGTCTCCATGGTTAAAATGATTGAAGTTATAAATTATAGTGTATTTTCAATTCACACTGATGCCAATAATTTCCATATCTTAACGACGAAATATAATCTATTTTGGTCAAATTTGACCAAAATCGATTGCATTTCGTCGTTAAAAATAAAAGTCTTATTTCGTTTAACAAGTTTTTGTTCCTATGAACGATTAACGATAGATTCGAATAAATCGTGCTTCGAATCGATTCGAATCATCGAATCGAATTGCCCAACCCTACACTAAACCCTTATAATGTAGAGCAATGATGGGTTTCTCCCCTGGACGATGAAAAGACATCTGCATACTATGCGGCAATCTGACTGGTACAGAATCTGGTACAGAACAAATGTCCTGACGCTCTGATTAATTATATTAGCATGTATTGTACAAGATATGTAGTTAACTCGATGTCGTGCTGATACAACTTTAAACAACAAACACCAACCAAAACTTCGTATCCGTTGTCTCAAGTTTTTGAAAAACTATAATCGATCGTGAGTTGTTACAACGGGGGATCAAAAAATTGTAAAAATGAACAATTGCTTTTCGCTTTTTAACGACGATATGCAATCAAATGATTCGGTTTTTGCCCAGCCCTACTCTCAACACACTTAAAATTAATTCATCCCTAGAGATACGTCAAAAATCGCGTGATCTTGAACTGGTACTTCCGTGTCGGACGCAATAATAGTATGCTCTTTTGCCTAAGCTGCAATACGCGTATTTAGTATGTAGCGTCATACAAAATAACGAATTTCGAACTATAATCAAATACCTGGCCTATAGCATCCACTGCTTCCTTTTAAATGTCTCACATTAGAATCGAAAGGCACGCAAAAAACAATTTCGGGTATGCGTTCATGGAAATACTGAATTAATTTTCCAAAAAAATGAAGCTAATATTTCAGCAATGTTTTTAATTTACCTGCTTTGTGGTCCCACTCCCCTCTTCTTCCTAGTTCTTTCTGTTATTCGACCATCTTCTATACGGAAACTTTGAGTGTCATATGTTGGTTCTATCGGTTGAGTTCCGCATGTTCCTGATCAAAAATATATCAAAGATGAATTTTCGTTCTGTGCCGTAGTTAGGGCTGTCTAAGATGCACTGTAACAAAAAATGCAACAAAATCACTGGACTTTGACAGTAATTTTACTTGGCGGTATTAAAAACATTCAAAATTGATTTTTTGGTCCATCTGCAGCCCATAATTGGCATAAATTTCATCAACATCGCGGTTTTTAAACTTTGGAAATACGCAATTACGGCAAATGACCCGTAAATCTGTTGTACTTTTTTACAGTGTATTCGTGATTTGCGGGCACTGAATTAAGTGGTAGAGAAGTCCAATATTTAATGCTGTCAAAAGGTATTTACCACATTTAAAACGAAATCAACCAATTTCAAAATGAACTAGCCTACCTGGAGCGGGCGTTGTTCCTGGTGTACTTCTTGTAGTTGTCGTGGTGGTTGTTGGAGGCGGTCTCCCATCAGGTCCGCACTTCGGTACGTCGCATATCTCCCATCGAGTGCTGGGGTCAGTTGTGTAACACCACGGTCCTTCATCAAAGTTCGCACTCGGGTTGCGACAGTAATTTGACTCCAAGCCGCTGAGAAACGGAATCCGGGTTTAATCAGTTAGACATATTGCAGAAAATTTTTTATCCCGAAGAAAAAAGGCCGGAGATACAACTTAAGAACTTTGGTAGATTCAGAGAAGAAACTGTTTATGATGTGTAATCAGCGCGAAAATTATTTAATCATTCAAGAGACGAAATAGCACAAAAAACACAAAATTGATTATTAAAAAGTAATCGTGTATTGAAGGCGCCAAAAAAGTCGGACAGTGGTTCTCACCTCAAACAAGAACTTAATTTTAAATGCATGGACGCTGTGACCTCATAACTTTTGCATTTCGTTGTTAAATTCGGTTAAAAAAGATGATTTTTCTGTGCAATTGATTAACATTATTCAACTATTGCAACGCAGAAAGTAGAACTGATAGTGCGTCGTCTTCTGCAAATATTTTACGCAATTGCTCCTCAAATTTGGCACAATAAAAAAAGTAAAAGTCAATTCCTACCTGCAAGGATATTGTTCCGGTGTCTTAGTGTGCTTATGTGGAGACTGACTTGTCCATTGTGCGCATGCTTTGCCAGACCTTGTCCGAGCCATAGTTCCACGGTAGTTCCCACCCGTACCAATGACACATTCTCTTGTGTATCGTTGTGGAGGAATCAGAACGGAACCGTCAGAGTTTGTGCATCTTTGAAATATAAAAATCGTATACTGAACTGGGGCTGGGAAATCCAATTCCGTGATTAGAATAGATTCGAAGTACATTTTATTCGTATGAATTGTGAATCGTTCACAGAAACAAAAACCTGTTAATGCAGGGTTTTTTTAAAGGAACTAGAATTTTTCATTTTTAACGACAAAATACCATCAAATTTGGTCAAATTTGATCAAAATCGATTATATTTTGCCGTCAAAATACAAAAATCGTTGCTCTTTGTGTGAATTGAAAATACACTACAACTATGAATTTCTCGATTTTCACAACGGAGGCAAGTTTTAAAAGCAAAAATGGAATATTTGTTATTTGTTATGGAAATTATGATTCGATCTGATTTGAAAAGATTGTCAGAGTCAGATTCAAATTCCAAATGATTCGACTTTGCCCAGCCCTACGAACACGGGCTTCCATTTGGAAATTTTGATGATCAGTTCAATGAGGGCTCCGGGCAGAATTACTACCTAAAAAGCTACAACAAATCGTTACAGATGAGACAAAATTTGAACAAAAATATATTTATAAAAATAAGCAAGAAAATTCCCATAAATTAGCATAAAACATTCGAAAATTCGCGACAATTTGGTATTTTGTACAAGGTATTTTGTTGAATGAAGGGGAAGTCTGACATCATACCCAGTGGGAGTTTAGTTCAACTATTTGTAGCTTCAGCTGGCGACTCTGGAATTGGAAAAGAAAAAAAGAATACGGCTTGACGTGCAGAAAGGAAGATATAGAAGCAGAGGGGAAAGGAATGAATGACCATGTAAAATGAGGAAAATGGGGAAGACCAGTGGAAGAAAGAGAAAGACAAGTTAAATCTCACCTTTCAATGCCACAGTGTTCCCATCTAGTATTCGGATCGACAGTGTAACACCATGGTTTGGTGTCTCCATCAGGATTCCGACAATAGTTATCAGAAAGGTGTCGACCTGCAAACATATTAATGTAAAAGTTTGTCGTCAAGAGGTCAAGGGCTCGTGGCGTTGTTTGAAACGTTGACGTCATCAGGTCATGACGTTAAATTGGATGTCAAGGGACAATTTTAGGCAAGTACAAGCTTTAGGACTTCCACTGATTATTATTATTTTCTGGTAGCCCAAACCTAAGGAAACACTAGGCAGTTCCTATCATCCCCCAATGAAGCGCTTTGCTGAAAGCGCATACACGGAGGGGGGAAGGGAAGCATCAAATCATCGTTTATTGGGACAACACGATCTCGATTTAACGAACTGAACTTTCATCGCCATCAGAAATCACGTACATTACAAAATATTTTCAAAAAGGTCGCTAGGTGGCAGCGCGGTACACAACTATTCGACCATGTCATTTTAGATATAAAAAAAAAATAAATCCAAAGTCCGCTTCGGTGGTTCTATCAGTTTAGAGCTGTCGTATTGCCCGAAAGGCCAATAGTTCATGCTCTACCGTTTCACCATCGAGCGCGGCATTCAGCAAAACCTTTCTAGCTGTAATATAGCAAATTCACATTTACTACAAAGGTCGTGACGCCATCCTAAAATTATATACTAAATTATTTTATATAGAGAAATTATAGAAGTTAAAAAGGTCATTTTATATTGTTATGCGCGAGTGAAGTCACGCTGGTGCTGTGCACCATTTTATAAGCATACCTGGTTTTTGACTTGGGTGATTCGTGTGTTGGTGTGGATGTGAGGCATCCCATCTTTGGCATGTTTTTCCTGATGCTGTTTCAGTCAAATTACCAACGTATTCGAAACTGGAAAAGATAGCAAATTTTTTAAACATCTTCTCTCAAGCATCTCATCGCAAGTGCGACAGTGCAATAAGGTTAGAATTGTTAACGCCTAGGTCTGGGCAATTCGAATCGATTCGAAGCACAACTTATTCGAATCAATCATGAATAGTTCATAGGAACGGAAACTTGCCGCATAAACTATAATTTCATTTTTAACAACAAAATGCAATCGATTTTGGTCAAATTTGACCAAAATCGATTGTATTTTGTCGTTAAAATTTGAAAATTGTTGCTCTTGAACATGGATTGCGAATTGAAAATACACTATAAACTATACATTTCTTAATTTTCAAAATGGAGACAAGTTATAATAGTGAAAATGAGACATTTGTTATGTAGATGGATTTACTGATTCGATCGGATTCGAAAAAACTATTTCAATCAAATTCGAATTCTAAATATTCGGTTCTGCCCAACCCTATTAACGCTCAAAAGTCACCGCAAAATACCTTCACATTGAAAATTCAATTCCTAATTTTATTTTTTCAAGTATGAGCCACAGATAGACCGCACCTCAGTGGCGCGATCCATTAGTGACTCATGCTTAGCAAAACGTAATTTTAGGGTTTCCACTTCCAGCTAGATTTATTTCCATATCACCGAATTGGATTCAATGTTTAAAATATTATGTTCATTTTTAATTACCGGCCATTTTTTGATATGTTGCCAGAATTTTTGAACAAAATGAAAGTAAAATTTTAACATATTAAATGAAATTTAACCCCAAAGCCGTTTTCGAATCACGGAACTGATCATCAAATCATATGGATCCTACATGTCCCCGAATCGATTCGAACCCTAATTCTTCAAGTGATACCCCTAGTCAGAATTTCCTCTGAAAAATGACTTCCTTACCCATTGCAAATGTAACAATCTTCGGGTACAGGTTCAGGAGTTGTGGTTGGTTTCGTTTTGCCAGGACGAACTGTAGTTTTCGGCATCAGTTCTGTAAATCAGAAAATGGAAAAATATATTGAAGCATCCAGGTGAATAGTGAAATTATGGAAAACCCATTAGGAGTAACAAATCATCGTCCAGGGTAGATTTGAACTCGCTCTACTGTATCAGCTCACTTTTGTATGGGATGTTTTCCTTTCCCAGGGCAGGGCAGCCCCTCACTTCACTTTACCAGAATGGTGGTATCATTTCACTTGATATGATTTCAACTAAGAGTGCAGTTGCTGGTACTACATTTTGTAGTAGCTTTTTGCCATAAAATGACCAAAATTAGACAATGTTATCAACTTTGTTTTGATTTAATTTCATCGTAAAAAATTCTTTTATTATTAGCAACTCAAACAAAAATATGATCCACAATACCAGAACATTTTGGAACATCACAGTATTCCCATCTTGTCCTTTTATCAGTTGTGTAGCACCAGATTCCCCCGGTGTCTTTATCTGGGTTTCTACAATAATTCCTATGCTTTCCTGCGTTCATTGGTCTGGAAGGAAACCATTGCTTCAAATTAACAAAAGATCAGAAAAGTATTTCGTTCAGGGATCTTCAACATGTTAAAAATAAATGCGAACGGAAAAAAGGTGGAATCGTTGCTGCCGTTAAAACTGTTCGATTCGTGCTTTCGCAAATTATAACTTTTACTAGCTCTCGATTCGCTATTGAGTGGGTGTTGGTTGGTTTCCTTTGGGAGTTGCTTCCGGCCTTGCTTAGAGTGAATTTCAATAAAAAAATATAACTTAACTGCTATTCATTAAAAGACAGGAAATCGATAGAATGAAAAACTCCCCCTTACTTCAGAAAATAAACTATGAAATGTCTGACAGTCTTTTGTAAAGTGTCTTTGTTTGTTTATTATAAAAGTTTCGTTTCAAATATTCGACTCTTAAGATCGATTCGATTCGATCAAATATTCGATCTCTTAAGATTAATAAATTCGTTTCTGAAGTCAAAAGATTCGATGAATTATTCACAGAAAGTATCTGAGTATGTTATTACTTTCCTATCTCGAGCCCGGTTAAGATTATTTTTCTCAATTAGAAAATTGATTTTGTCAGGCATGTGCCACAGATGAACCGCGTCTCATCGACCCGATCCATCAGTGACTCATGCTCGACAATAGATGTTTGGAAAATAATTTCTGATTTCGAATGGATGATGTGGGGAATCAAGATTGCTTCCAATTAGGCCTGGGTAAATCCTAATCATATGAAATTCGAATATGTTTCGAATATTTTTTCGAATCGGATCGAATCACTAATCCCATGTAAACAAAAAATATCCCATCATTACTATTACAACTTGTCACCATTGCAAAAATCGAGAAAATTATAGTTTAAAGTATATTTTCAATATTTGAATATATATGAATATATTTGGACAAATTTGGCCAAAATCGAATGTATTTTGCCGTTAAAAATAAAAAAAAAATGATTAAGCAAGTTTTTGTTCCAATGAACGATTCGCGATTGATTCGAATAAGTTGTGCTTCGAATCGATTCGAATCACCGAATTGAATTGCACATGCCTTCTTCTAATAGTTTGTATATATAATTCTTAGTGAACTCGTTGACAACTTTAGTTTGTAATCAAAATGCTGAAATAATTGTATTAAAAACGTTTTTTTTGTTTATATTTAATTAGAATGTTTGATCACATCTTGACAACATTAACTGTACAAGATTCGAATTCTAAATGATTCGAATTTGTCCAACCCTACACACATAAACCATGTACATAATATTGTATTTTTAATGCCCTGTAGGTACGGGGTTTAGAATAGTCCTAACGTATTCCCCGCGTATCGTAAGAGGCGACTAAAAGGAAGCAAAGAAGTGGTAGATGGTTCTACCAACGCCCGGGGCAGATACCATTCACTGCACTTTACCACGGTGGTTCAGTTTCGTTTGGGATGTTTTTTGTTCAGAGTGAAGTTGCTGGTACTACATCTTTTTTATTAGCTCTTTGCTATTAAGGTCATTTTAGGCACTGCTTTCAGAGCGAATCTTGCCCAGAGTGAATTTGCAATAGAAAAAAAAAAATATATATATATATAATATTCCAAGCGCACCTGTATGTAGGTCTGTGAGGCGTGTTTTTAGTCCATTTCTGACATTTCTTTCCGCTTCTAGTCCTTGACTTTGTTCCTCTATAACGAACACCTGATGGATCATCATCAGCAATGCATTGAGTTGTGTCTCTCATGTTTTCATCTGAATATGTATAGGAGGAGGGGTTAGACATTTATAAGCGGTATGAAGGACTGATACTCAAGCGAGTATAGGATTGGGGGGAGGGAGGTGATAAGTGATGGGGAAGTGCTTGGATATATTGGGGAAGGCCATGGAAAATTCAGTTCATCTTTTGAAAACCAAAATTTGCGCAAAGGCAAATTTTCAGCACACCAAATATTTTGGAGAAAATTGGAAATTCTGAGAGAAAAGGTAATGTAAAGGTAAACACTTGAGAATGCGCGCCATAGACGCACAAATATTTGTGTTAATCTCCATTATAGTTTCAGCATCACCATTTAGCTGGATACATCTCCCCGCCAGCTCATGAACCTGTATTAAAAATGCCTTGGAATTACGTTTGTAATGCATTGCATTTTTCCGATCCCCTTCGCCGCTTACGATTTCTTGCGTGAAAATAATGAACGTTAGCAACATTTTTAATTGCTCAAAGTAGGGCAAACTCAGGTTTTACAACCTTGCTGAACTCTAAAGTATAGGTAGTAGCCATTGAGTATTCATATAGGTAGAAACCATTGAATAAAATTTTAATAAATAAAAGAGTTTTTTTTTTGAAGCCAATAAATCTAATGAAATTTTTCGTGTGTCAGGCAGATATATTAATCAACGGCTCCTCTTGCGGATTAGTTATTGTCGGCATAGATACCAATTTTAAACTGGAGACAAAAATCTCTACACAAGAAAATGAGGGAGGACACAATTTTTTCAAAATAATTATAAAAATAGGAACCCCCTCCACCCCAACTGATTCTAACGTTTTGTCGTTATTTTGTCTCATTATGCGTTGCGTCAGTTGATGTGGAGGAGTAGTTGGGGTGTGGGCCGGCACATCAACGAATGTAATAAAATAACCACAAATCGCTCTAAATTTTTCCGTGTGCTCTCGGCACGCATTTTTATGCATTTTCAAATTATCAATATTGAGGACGATCTGCAACCTCTTTGAACTCAAAAATATAGTTCATATCAATATCAACTAGGTCACCACACTGTAACAAAATTGCAGTAAAATGACTGTTCTTTGATGACAATAATATTACTTGGTGATATAAAACTGTAGATTGGACTTCTCTGCCATTATGGGCTGTTGATGGAGTGCACCGCTGAGGTGCGGGCGCGATGGCCTTGTGGGTAAACATGTTGGCGTCACAGGTTGAAGATATCGGGTTCGAGTCCCGGCGAGTCCGGCCCGTTAATCCATGCCCACCACTCACCCCAGGGTGTAATAACTCGGGTAGGCTAAGCCGAACAGGAAAGGATCATATCTTTCCAGCAATTTTAACCCTGCCCGTCCATAAGTGACTGCTGGAACAGGGTCTTGGGTCCATTCCAAGAAGAGGCTGTAAAAAAACCAACTGATTATACTTGGCATAAATATCGTCGAAGTAGCGTTTCCGAATTTTGCAATAACTGCAAATAAACAGTAAATTTACAACAATTTTGTCGCAGTGTCGGCAAATTCATATTCTGAATTGGTGACGTACCAAGAAGTTTATTAATATTTACTCAGTACTGCAGTAAGTAAATCTCTTCTCGGCTCGTCGTATTAAACTAGGTCAAAAGCCAATTCATATTCGAAATACCAAGGCATATTTATATGTTGTATTAGTATTTAAATATTAAATACTACTACGTTAATTCAAATACAATTTCTATTGAATTTTTCATTTCCTGGATTTACCTCCGTCCAATAACATAGTAAATATAGTAAAGCCAGTTCCTCTGATGAATTCATTGAGGTCAGAGCTCAAACTCTTAGTAGCCTGGTCATCATAAAACATACATCGCATTCCTCGCTTCCGGACGACGAACATCCTACAATTGAAATTTATTTAATTGAATTTAATCTAAGCAAGGAAATGGTCGGAACAAGCATTTTACTATTTATAAAACAGATATGCATAACATATAGAGTGATGTACCTTCTAGTTGTTAAATTTTCTCAAAGTATATTTTGGCAATCACGAGTCACTCATGAGTAACGTCGAAGAGAAATTTGAAATTAGATTCCCAACTAGACAAGCAAATGAAAAGAATGTTTTTGAACGTTCTTGGTAATAAAATAAAAATTCGATAATTGGACCCCTGGTCGTTTGATTCTAAACTTGAGGAAATTTTCAAAAGATATTAAAATTTAACCCAAAACTTACGTGCATCGAATTGAACTCAACCGGCGACACACTTGGGCGCAAACTTCAACGCTTTCAGCATCCGAAACCCTCCTCTTTGGTTTTATGCTGGAGTTTGGTCGTTTGTTCTCATATCGTTTAAACCCTCTGATGTCGTCGAAAGCATCTAGACAAAGTACACAATATTTTTTATCAAAATTTACCCCAAGCAAGAACGTAAGCAGTGCCTAAAAAGAACCAACAAACCGCGACCTAATAGCATAGAGCTACTGCAAGATTTTAGTACCACTAACTGCACTCTAAACAGGAAAACAACCCAAGCAGAACTAAATCGCCATGGTAAAGTGCAGTGAGTGCCCCGGGCGATAGTAAAACCATCTACCATTTCGTTAGGACACGCAGGAAACACGTTAGGACTATCCTAAAGCATACATGGCATGATGTGTTAAAACATTTAGTTTATTAAAATTTGTTCGAAGTAAAGCTGGTCGGAGAATAGAATTCTCTAAAACTACTGATAAATAACCAGCTGCATGTCCGACGAATCAAGGTGAACACAACTCAGGCAAATAGTAAGAAACTACAGATTTGAAATGATTCAAAGGTAAATATGCAACACATGTAGGGCTGGGCAATTCGATGCTAAGCACGATTTATTCGGATCAATCGTGAATCGCTCGTAGGAACAAAAACTTTCAGCCTGACCAAACCGGTCAGCATGAGTCATGCACGAGTCACAGACTGACTGCACCTCATCGACGCGATCCATCAGTGGCTCATACTTAACAAAGAACGTTTTGACAATATTTTCTGAGTGAGCTAATACTAAAGCCGACAATTCGATTTGGTGATTTGAATCGATTCGAAGGACGATATATTCGAATCAAACATGAATCGTTCATAGGGGCAAAAACTTGATAAATGAACTAGGATTTTCTTATTTTATATTTTATTTCGTCGTTAAAATATAAAAATTGCAGCTCTTAGTGTGGATTGAAAATACACTATAAACTATGAATTTCTTCATTTTCACGATGGAGACGAGTTATATTAGTAAAAATGGGATATTTGTTATATACATAGAATTAGTGATTCGATCCGATTCGGAAAAAATATTCGAATCAGATTCGAATTACATATGATTCGGTTTTGCCCAGCCCTAGCTAAACCATCCAAGCAAATAAAGCATAACAAATCGTACTTTTATATAAACTAATACCTGAACAAATGAAAAACAAGGCGAATATCGCCCAAATTCTAAAGGACGTCATCTTCTTTAGAGCAAAATGATAGGCTATATTCCAGCTATTTGATTGCAAACTGAAATGTTAAAAAATACAGTTAAATGGAGTTGAATATTTCAGCTATAGACATAGCTAGTTTATTTCAACACCTTTGTTGACACATAAGGCAACACAAATAAATAAGCCATAACAGAGATACCATTATAACATTCATCGGAGCTTATTTTTCACAGTATTTATTCTCTTAGCACTTCTTGGAGTGGATCACCCTGACCAAGGCAATGCACCAGAGGCCACTTATAGACGGACAGGATTAGATTTGTGTGGATTATAAGATCTTATCGCTTAGGCTTAGCCTACACAAGCTATTATACTTTGGGGTTGAATAGGGGATACCGATTTACAAGTAAGACTCACTGGGACTCGAACAAGAGATTTTCAACCTGCGATGCCAACATGATAGATGATTCCTATTTCAACTTGGGATTTTTTTTGTGCATTTCACAATTAGCAGGAGATCCAGTCACAAAATATCGGCCCAGAATTGTTTTGTTAGGTATGAGTAGGGCTGGGCAATTCGATTCGGTGATTCGAATTGAATCGAAGCACAATTTATTCGAATCCATCATGAATCGTTCATAGGAACATAAACTTGATAAATAAACTAGACTTGTCATATTTAACAACGAAAAGTCAAATTTGACCAAAATTGATAGCATTTTGTCTTCAAAATATGTAAATAGTTGCTCTCAGATAATCTAGTTGAACTGAAAACACTATAACCTATAAATTTCTTGATAACCATGATGGAGAGAAGTTGTAATAGGAAAAATGGGATATTTGTTATTTACATGGAATTAGTAATTCAATTCAATTCGAAAAAATATTCGATACAGATTCGAATTCCAAATAATTCGCTTTTGCCCAGTCCTAGGTAAGAGTCACTGATTGATCGCGTCGCCGAGACGCGGTCTATTCTTAAATTATCCTTGACAAAATAGAATTTCTGATTCTCAGCGGTGCGAAGCATCTGCGACGCAAACTCGGGCAGGTCTATTACTCAAATAGATAATATACAAAATGTGCAACTGCCGAATTCGGATTTATTTTATATAGGGACATGTTTTGTCAAGTACGATGGTGTTTTCACGATTGTTGAGAGATTATCCCTCGCCGTTGCGCATCGGCGGGATTTCACAAATAAAAAGAAACGAATAAAAGTGCGCAGATCTGTCAAAGGTGAACTATAAGTACAGCCAAGTGGCCATAATAGACACGAGAAATCTTTGACTCTTCCACCGTCAACGCGACCGTTTCCACAGTGATCGCTCGTGGCCGGGTTTCTAAGGCCAAATCTTCCAGAAGCCGATTCTTTCGGACAACCGCTTTCCACCCAGAGGCACCAACAAAAGCACGGCAGAACAAAATTTCTTTATGGTTTCAGCATTCGAATAGCACACTGTAGGAAGAGTACAGTGAATTTACTGGTCATTTGCAGTAAATGCGTATTTGCAAAGTTCAAAAAACGCCATGTTGATGAGATTTATGCCAAATATGGGCTGTTGATGGACGTCCAATCCACGCCCCATATTTGGCCAAAAAAGTCAATTTTGAATTTTTTTAAACCGCCAAGTAAAATTACTGTCAACGACCTGTAATTTTGTTGCATTTTTATTACAGTGCAGAATAATCCACGGCAGGAATTAGCCGTATAACAGTTGACCTTTGATCAGCATCAATAAGATAATTATCTTGCGACATGATTTTCAAGCAACTAACAGCTGCAACGTTAGAAAATGTGAACTTGAACGACAAATCCGCGTCTAATTATATTAAATGAGCTTTGAGAGTTTTATACTTTTACGTTGGCTTCACTAAAAAATGTAACTTGAAAACAAAAATTTTCGCGAACCTCCTCCGTTTTATTATTATTTTGTGAACATGTAAAGAATTATTATTTGCAAAATTGCACGCTCTATCGATTGTGTGCAGTTCTAGAAAGTGACTCAACTGTCCGACTTTGGCGCTGACACCTACTGAGTACCATTCGATCTTAAATAATAGATATTGGTATATCAGGTAAAACGATCAGAGCGATAGAATTCTTCGCCCAAATTGGCCAAAGTGTGAAGGTGTTGGTTTCCACGTTCGCACAGAGCAAAATGCTGCCCACTCGATACTATAATTTTTACTATTATTTTTTTTAGGTTTTTCAAATTCTTTACTATGACCTGTCCGGTGGGGCTTATACCCAACAACCGTTAGGCACGGACCCTTTGCAGTGACTGTGTATCTGTTCTATCTTACAGCTACCCGATTAGTGCCTTGCTGAATGGCACACTCGGTGGTGAAACGGTGAAGCATCGAACCATCAGCCCCGCCGGACAATACGATCGCCCTCAACCGACTGAGCCACCGAGACAGGTACTACTCAGAACTACTATAAAGGTTCAGTTCTGCTCTAAGGTATTAAGCGTAAGTTATTTCTCCAAATACCAACGGTATTGCAATAAAAATGATACTCGAAAAACGAAACTCAAGGAGAATATCAACACAAAGGGAAGCTTTTTTATTTATATGCTTTTAAGTCTTTGCCACATCATGCTTGCTAGTAGATTTCTGCGAGTGCCACTTCAAATTTTAAACGATTGCGCTTTACGCTGTAGAACTTTGCTTAAGCTTGATTTTACTAGGTATATATAATTTCCTATAATTTCCACTCGAGTCTACACCCAACTTGTCTTCCTTCTCTCACTGTTCTGCAACCCGCTACCTTACCTCATATTCTCAATTGGTCAAATGAAATTCCAAAATCGCAAAGCAAATTCTCGGAAAATTTTTTTCCAAACATATTTTGTCAAGCATGTGCCACCGAT
The DNA here is from genome assembly GCA_963675895.2 of Styela plicata. Classification (NCBI taxonomy): domain Eukaryota; kingdom Metazoa; phylum Chordata; class Ascidiacea; order Stolidobranchia; family Styelidae; genus Styela; species Styela plicata. The sequence goes on from OZ023149.1 coordinate 5,270,309, forward strand.
GGATTGCACCGGAAAGGCGCGATTCATCTGTGACACACGCTTGACGAAATGAAGTTGTAAACATTCGTTATTTTCTTCTTTCCAACCACATCTTACACATGGGTCGCGTCCCTCACTATATATGACTCACGCTTAAAAAGGCATACTGGAAATGCCTATGAATCAGAACTCAAATCGACCTTTAGACCAATTGAAAGTGTTTTGCTTTGTATAGGTGACCCGATTGCATTTCAACGACCTATTCGTACATTGCCTTCTTAACCCAGTTTACACGTGATCTTGCAGAAAACTAAATAACGCTGAAACAGCAGTCGAAATTGCAGTCGCTTTCAGATGATATAATTCTTAATCGTTTTTTATATCGTTTCGGCCGAGTCTTTTTAATCTGATTTTACAACGAGTAGTAGAAAAATAAATCGCGCTGAAACAGCACGCAAGACTAATGTTGAGACTTTCAGAACAAACCGAATATTGAATCATTTCGAATCGAATCTTTCCGAAACGGATTCTTTTTAAGGAATGCATGTGAAAATCCTCATTGAATGAACATATTGTCGATATAACTTGGTAGCTGGTTTTACCATCGCCCGGGGCATATACCACTTACTGCACCGTACCATAGCGGTTCAGGCAGCTTAATATTAAGTGACTATTAGTTGGTTCATTTTAGGCTCTGCTTCCAGTCTTGTCCAGAGTGAATTTTAATAGAAAAAAAAAATACTTTCAACATATCAGATAGAACTTTTATTCGAATCACCCGAATCGGACCTGTTCTCCTATGCCAACATTGAGCTGTTCATTGTAGGGCTGGGTAAAACCGAATCATTTGGAATTCGAATCTGATTTAGAATTTTTTTTCGCATCGGATCGCATTCACTAATTCCATAAAAATAACAAATATCCAATTTTACCATCATTATTATTGTCTCCATTATGATAATTAGGAAATTTATAGAACGAAATTTATTTTAATTACATTCCACGTCTAAGAGCTAAAATTTTCAATTTTTAACGACAAAATGCAATCGATTTTGGTCAAATTTGACCAAAAGCGACTGCATTTGTTGTTAAAGAAAAAAAATTCATTTCATTTAGCAAGTTTTTGTTCCTTTGACCGATTCACGAAAGATTCAAATAATCTGTACTTCAAATCGATTCGAATCACCGAATCGAATTGAACAGCCCTAGGTCAGTGTTACTGATGCTATTGAACTGAAAACCTTTAAAAAAATAATGCTATTTCGCAAATAAATAGGCTCCACTTTTATATATAATAACGCGAAGTACACTGTACTGCCTGCGCACAAATCATACTTTCTTGATTTGCATCATTTCCTGAACAGGTTCACGAGTCAAAAGTGAGGGAAGCATTTTCAATTGCATCCCAGTGGCGGAGTAGTCTTTCTGCGCGGGCGAAGGAACAGTTTGCGTGGGAAAAGACGCTTTTTGCGCAAGAACTTCTAGTGATAATTTGGCAATTTATTAAGATTGAAGTCAAATTCCAATTGACTGGAATTTGCTCAATTGAAAATAGGCACAGTTGGTATTTTGTCGTATTTCAACTTTTAACACTACCATACATCGGCTATGATATACCTGAACCCTAGTTGTTCACAAGCACCATTTTTGCAATTGAACTTACATTAACAAAATATGTGATTGAACTGTTGAATCTTGCTTAGTTAACACCTATACAAATTAATATCATTATCAGGCCAAAAGAAAATGGTAACCGGGTGAATCAAAGTTGGGTATAAAGCCCCAATAACAATTCAATTCTTCCCTGACTGCTCTCCTTAAATTCCAGCCAAATCTTCAATTCAACTCAACCAAACCTCTGGTCCACCAAGTCATAAACCTAGAGAAACTAACTGCACCAGCCCAAGTTGGTTATTTGGTACCCAGATCACATCAGGTTTGCTTTACTTTTCATTGACCCAGAAATTGTCCTCGTCCCACCTTCGACTTACATCTCGATCAACTCCCAACCCACGACTCCTCTGACTAGCTGTCTTATACCCAGCCCAATCGGAGGAAATGCCTTTAATTCCTACGATTGACGACCGCCTTCCTACACGTCGCGAATATATTAAAACATGTTTTCATATATTTTTAGGACGTTAGATTATTTTAAACCAGCACGGGTTGTACAGTCGATAAACGCAACGCTGCGCATGCTACGCATGTTTTTTCAAAACGCGATCAAAGTGTTCCCCATTATAGCATAAAGCTAATGGATAGTGTCTCAGGTTACGTTGCGATACTTGAAGTTGCGGTTTGAAAAAAGGCAAGTATTTCGAAGCGCGACTTAGGCAAATCAATAGTTAAACATGTTATGGCATCTCAGTGAAGACCTCGGGTTCGAGACCCGAAGGGACCAGCTCGTTTTTATCGGGTGAACGGATAATAAAACACTTTTCTAAAAAAACCCCTTGTGTAATACATAGAATATAAAGATACTAATGCCGAACGGGACAATATATCATATATTCCCAGCAATTTTAGCTACCCTGTCCTCAATGAGTTAACTCGAAATCCCCAGGGACTGTAAGAGGTCAACTATGAAAACACTCCGAAAGTGATGAATAAATTTTACTAGTCAAATCCATCAGAAAAGTTTACTGACATTGGCCAGAAACTGTTCTTCCGTTTCGATATCTGAACACTCGCCATCTCTGACTCATCCGTGACAAGAATATAAAATTCTGAGGAAATGATTAATTCGACGAATGAACCGATACTTCGCGAAGATTCAATATTTTCTATTGTTTTATTTTAACCAATCGTTGTACATATAAACGCTGCGCCTACAATTCGTTTTCGAATATGATTAAAGTATTGGACTGGGCAAAACCGAATCATTTAGAAGTACGAATGTGCTTTCGAAGGTGGTTTTCGCGATCGGAGTCGTTAAACATGTTGGCATTCTTTAAGACCTCGGGTTAAAAAAATAGTCCGGCATTTTTACTATGCCCACCATGGGTGGGCTAAGCCGAATTGAAAAAATCCAGCAATTGTATAAACCTTTATCCGTCTATGAGTTTTTGATGTTACAGGGCCTTCTGAGGGTTAGCGACTCTAAGAATATTTTAAAAACAAGAGGATAATCGATTTTGATCAAAGCAGACGTGTATTACTGTTTTTCGTTTCGATATTTAAAACGCGTCATCTCAAACTGATAAAGATTCTAATAAAAATTTCTGATCGTTTTTACGGGTCGAAAAGGAAAGATACATTATTCAAATTTTCCAATAAATAGTTAACCAAATCGATTAAAAAATCAGTCGCCGAATTTCCCAGAATATTTATCATGTACTTTTGACTTCGTATTTATCCTGACCGATGTTTGAAAATAAAAAATCGACGATTTTCGAACCGACCGCTCTTCAGCGCAGAGGCTAATCAGTTGCTTGAGCTTCAATAAATACTTGGAAATACTTTTTCTTGATGTCGTGAAAAATAATACGAAAATATCACAAATAATGCACAGTACAAAAATGGGGTTGCTTTGATTTTGCGGCCCCCACAAGCGGGAATATATAGAGAACTTCATTCCCAAATTTCTTAGAGCCTTGAGTTTTGTTCGGCACCACCAGTAGGGTTGGGCAAAACCGAATCATTTAGAAATCGAATCATCGAATCACTAATTCTATGTATATAGCAAATATCCCATTTTTACTATTATAACTTGTCACCATTGTGAAAATCAAGAAATTTATAGTTTACAGTGTATTTTCAATTCACACTAAGAGCAACAATTTTCATATTTTAAAGACGAAATATGATCGATTTTGGTCAAATTTGACCAAAATCGATTGCATTTCGTCATTAAAAATAAAAACCCTAGTTCACTTAACAAGTTTTTGTTCCTATGACCGATTCACGATTGATTCAAAATAAATCTTGCTTCGAATCACCAAATCGAATTGCCCAGCACTAACTACCAGACATCGCAAAAGGTTAGTGGAGGGGGACGGGAGCATTCCGAACAAGAACGAACATAAGGAAAATTTTATATTTCCACGAGAATTCGAAGAAACGATTATTCTTGGAAACAATTAGTTATTACAACAAAGAAACGTCGTTAAATAAAATCAGAAATATATAATGCCCCATAGATATTCCAAAAGCAACATTTTTCATAGCCACTTCTTAGAGTGGATCACCATGTCCAAAGCCGTGTAACAGCGACCACTTATAAGACGGACTGGGTTACAATTGCTGGAAAGATATGGTCTTTTCCTGTTCAGCTTAGCCTACCCAAGTTATTACACCCTGGGTTGAGTAGTGGGCATGGATAAGCGAGCCAGACTAGATTTGAAAACCTGGCCTGTGTTCTCCGCGATCTTCAAACCCCTTCCCAACTGACCCCCCTTCGCCAAGTAATCCAAGAACAGACCACACAACGGGTTATAATAATTAAATACAGAGACTGTATTCATCATACTTTTAAAATAATACATTATAGTCGGAAAAAATTAACATTGTGACGTGATGATAAAGAACCTTATGATATAAATATTTGTATGTCAGGAAGATTGTTACATCACCACAATTACGTATTGAAACCGATACACTCGCCTCGAATATTAACATTGTGACGACATAGTAAATAAACTGACGTCATATTCCGAATGTTAGGAGATATTTGCACACGATTTTGACGATTTCACAATGTAAGAAAACGTTATTTTTGAGAATTACAATTTCGCCCTTTGAATATATTTAAAGAACAAAAAAAATGCATAGGAATCTAAAATATATACTTTATATACATGAATACATATTTCTAATATTACTATGGTTTTAATCTGTATATAAAACGATGATAAATCATAAAATAATGATATAGAATATAAAAGATTGTATAAGCTATCATTACCACTAATGTGACAAAAAGTCAAAACATGTTTTGCCAAGCATGAGCCAATGATGGATCGCGCCTGTGAGGCGCGATCCATCATTGTCTCATGCTTGACAAAAAAAAAAAGCATAAGGAATCTTATCTTTGAAATTTAACAATATTTAACAAGTTTTCATACAAGGCTGGTAATCTCGGGTTCAAATTCCTGGGAAGCCAGACTTGTTAAATATATGCCAATCCCTCCACCCAGAGTGTAATAATTTTTGTATGGTTTGGGGGGACTTGCGACTTACAGGACACAGAAAATAGATGACTCGACAAAACCTAGTGGCTAACAAGTTGGGATCAAAGGTTGAAAATCTCAGGTTCGAGATCCCCTGGGAAGCCAAACTTGTTAATATGTAACATTCTTTAATAATATTCCAAATAATTATTTCAGTAATTGCGCTAGCACTGATAGCATTGAAATCGGAATAGCTGAAAAAATTATTGGAAATTATTAGAGAATGTTCCAAAACATGCTATTCACTTCACCCAGAGTGCAATAACTTGGTTTGGCTGAACCAGGAAACTTGTGGCTTCCGAACAACACTAACAATAAGCGATAAGTGGGCCCCTTGTTTCGAACCTTGATCAGGGTGACCCACTCAAAAGAACGACTGTAAAAATAGTGCGCTTTGACAAAGATTTTCATATTTGGGTGAAAAAACCAGAACAGAAATATTGAAAATATTATTGCATCAACAAAATCTCTTAACATCAACATAAATATATTTATTTTTAAACCCTTTGCTTTCCATTTAAATTAAGGAACTGCACTCTAACAACTTAAAAAAAAAACAAAATATATGTTATCACTAAATTTGTTATTGTATTTTGTGGGGCAATAAACTATTTTTTTTATCAAAAATTCTCTCCAAGAAAAGTGGGAACCTTGCATGGAGGAAAATTTAACAAAAAAAGACAATATATAAATCTAAATTAAATCTAAACATCACAAAAAGCTTCTCAAAATCATATTTAACCTAAAAAAGATGAAATTTTCATAACAAAACACAAATACCAACTAAAAATAACAATTTTACTAAGAACAAGATCAAGTACAATAAACTAGCATATAACTGGTTCATAGAGTTGAAAAAAATTTTAAAATGACGTTACAACTAATAGGTAACAGGATATTGTACCGCGTTTAAAGTAACCTGGTCAAAATGTCTTTTGAGCCATGCAAGTAACACCACTGGATCTCATGACAATAATGTGACAAGTTTTAGGTCAAATATTTCAACCAATTTGGATACACATTCGATTTGAAAGCTCATTTTATGAGATTCGATATGATTAGTTCAATGTATATTACCGTATTTCCAGTGCCATAGGTGACTAAACAAAAGCAAATAAGTGGTAAATGGTTCCCCCATCTTTCAGGGCAAACACCATTCACTGCACCTTGGTATAGCGACATCATTATATATTAAATCCTCTCACTCAGGAGCTCAATTAATAGTTTTAGATTTTAAGCACCTGCTTTTGGCCATCGCAGGGGTCACTATTTTGTACTTTTCATGCAGTGCTTAAACCAACCCAGATTAAAAGATCCAGATACATCATTTGACTGGTTTTTTTGTGATTAAATGGTATTAATTTTTTTTAACAATAAAGCTTATTGTGAAAAAAAATTAAATGCCAGAACACTTTGATATAAAAACAAATCCTCGGACTGGAGTCTTCAACCAAATAGGAAATTGTTTAATGTTAGTGCAAGTTCAGTTTCAAAGTATAATGTATTAATAAATAAAAAAAAAAAAGTAACGTCTTGATTTCAAAGAGAGATATATAAATACCGTACCTCTTCGCAAAAAAACATATATTATTATTTCAGACAACTGTTAACGTAAACGGGCAAGCTAACTGAACCAGTATCTTTGATAATAACATTTCTGCCTTTACTTGGCAGAAATAAAATTTTGATTCAGCCTAGTGGTTAAAAAAGCGCAGTTTCAAGATCATCGGGGTTCGGCCCCGCGAGTTCCACATGTTTTCCATGCCCACAGTTCAAGCCTCGGGTTCGAGCCTCCGGTAGGCTAAGCAGAACAGGAAAAGACCATATCTTTCCAGCGATTCTAACCCTGTCTGTCTATAAGTGGCCGTTGTTAGAGGGCCTTGGTCAGGGTGATCCACTCCAAGAAGTGGCTAAAGAAAATGCCCATCCTCTGTTTCACTAATCTCGTGAACATAGATGCACTACCAAGGCCGTAAGGATACTCGAATAAGATGAGGTCGAGAGGTAAACAACAAAAGATTAGAATCTTATTCTACATAAATGAAGAAGATTCTGATCATTTGTTGTTCCAGATAAAACTTGCTTAGATAAACAGATCCCCTAAAGTATGTTTCATGTAGAAAATATTGTGATACTAAAAAGGTACTCAAGTCTGCGATATTTGGATTCAAGATTCAGAGTGATTTAGCTGATTTGAAAACCTATTTCTGTGAAATGTATCTTAAAAATTTTTGCTAATATAATGAGAAATTAGAATTTTTTTTAAATTGTTTAATCATTAATATATTGAAATGGATTAAGATTTCGGAATATTCAATTCGGAATTATGTGATTAAATAATCGGTTTTGATGAAAATTCACCTAGAAGCATCAAACTTATATCCAGGCACTCACACAAGGAACAATATAAGTACAATAGACAGAATCATATCACTATCATCAAACTTGGAAAATCCCAATGCAACAATCTTCTCAAACTATGAGCATATAAAGGTCTGGGTTCAGCTTAAAAAATCGGCCGATATATTGATTTACTGTTGCAGCAGCTAATCTTTATTTATCATTAATATTGAATTCTTGAAGAACTGGTTATCAGAATGGCATAATAGGATAGGATATCATTTTTATCTTACGGGAGAGGGAAGCCGGGAATACAGCTTAACCATATAGCGTACCATGACCTCGTGCAGATACCAGTTCTGAATCAGGATGGAGGTTTTTTTTTGGATTGTCGTATTTCTCATTTTACCTGTGCATGGACCTGGTCTTCAATCTTGTATTTTTTTTTTCGGGTGTCCAGAGGATTCATGTTATTTTCATAGCAGTATTGATGATTTCAAACTTCTTTCTAGAGTTTTGCTGGAACTAGACATTTAAATCTTCTAGTCACAGTTATTTCATGAAATATTTCCCATTTGCTAAAAATGCAGAGTCTTAATACTATGAGAACAGAGGCCTAGCTTCAGCCGGTCTTCCGACACCAACGATGATGAGTTTTCCATCACGTAGAGTCACCAGTATGTGTGATCCATTTTTTGCTACGGATACACAATATATACTCTTGCATAAGGATAGATGAGAAACCGGTTCCAAGCTGTAAAAAATATACGAAATAAATAATTAAAAACGATACTTGATCATGCATTTTTGTCAAAATTGGAGCTGCATGTATGTATGTATATTTCTGTGTCCGTGTAATATGGCGAGTTATTTTCAGCTATGATTATTCTGACATCGTATGAATTTTGAAACGTTAAAAGCAATATGCTGAGGAAATCCAGTACCATGGAACACCGGCATTGCAAAGATCAATATAATATAAGACTTTGTTGGACACTATACCAGTATTTTTTAATTGAAAGTCGCTCTAAGAGACTGGAGGCAACACCCAGAAGGAACCAACTAATGGTCACTCAAGTGGCAAAGAGCAAGATTAAAATGAAGTACCAGTAATTACACTCTCAAGTAAAAAGATCTTCAATAGGACTGAACCACCATAATAAAGTGCAGTGAGTGGCATCTTCCCTGGGTGATGATAAACAATATATTTTTTTGTTCCCTTTAATTGTGTCTTATGATATGCAAGAAATACTTTGGGATAATTCTGAAATGATTTATCTACAATGATTTATCGTTTTAACAGTATGTCACTCAGAGCATTAATAAATATAAAACCATTATAAGATTATAGTCACCTTGAGAATGAAGTAGAAAATAGAATATATCACCAGAAAGAGAAAATTTGGCATTGCATAGCATGCATATTAAGAAAAAAATCTAAAATTGCCCCAATCTGGACATAATCATGGTTAACAAAGAGTTGGCTCAAGCTCAAGCAAAAATGGAATATCTTATGCTTCCGGAATTGAATCAAACAATTTTTGCATCGAATTGAATAGCAATGTTATATTGAATAAGCAAAGATGTATTTTCAAAAAAAAGAGAAAAGAGTGGATGGTCAGCAAGCTACCCAATTCAAAAAATTTTGCAAGATGTATTACGTTAAGTATGTGTCACTGATGGAACGCGTCGATGAGACCTGGTCAATCTGTGACTCACGCTTGAAAAAATAAAATTTACGATAACTATTTCAAAGCAATATTGATGATTTTAAACCCTCCTGTATCATTTGTTTGCTACTAGACACTCCGAAGTGACATTTTTTATTTTCTAGCAAGAGATATATAATGAAATATATCCCATTTACTCTCTTTCTGTGTGTATGAGTAGCACAGTAGTGAACATTGTGTCGAATTTGGTTGTAAGATGGGTCTCATTTCTTCCTATATTATTTTATTGAATTTCACTCTGACCAAAATCGAAAGCAGTGATCAATAGGAACCAACTAACGTCCACTTAATAGCAAAGAGCTATTACAAGATCTAGCACCAGCAACTACACTCCAAACAGAGAACATACCATATGTAACTGAACCGCCATGGTAAAGTGCCATGAGTGGTATCTGCCCTGGGTGAAGGTAAAACCATCTACCACTAAAGTCGAACTCAAAATTTATAACTGTATATTCTGGCATCACTGGTTAAAGATCATGGTTTCAAGTACCAGTAACCATCTTAGTCCCGGTAACCCATGACTAACAACCACATTAGGTACGTTCTAACGAACAGAAACTTTGATTACATCGTAACAACAGTAACTCTAATCACTGCTGAGGGTCTGCTCAACCTCTTAGGGCCTTGCAAAGTATAATTTAAATTACTCAAATGAGCGCTAATAAAAAAATAATAGCTGAAGATGAAGCAGCTAGGTAAAAGTACTTTGAAAATAAACTCTGTAAACTAGGTAATTTTACTTAGAATTGTCAGTATTGAACTGACATAAGTAAAGCGTTAGATTAACCAAGTGTTTGGAACAGCTCAGCCTTGATAACAAGTTCGTTATTTAGTGATCACCGAATATGTTATTTTAAAGAGAATATGTACACCCATTAGATTTGCAGAAAAGTTAGAACCAATACAGCAGAAGCAACATATGCCGCACCACATTAAAAAGGAAATTCTTCTGATGTCCAAAAAGCTTCAAAACCATCAACACTGCTATTTCATAGCAGTATTGATGATTTGGAAATTTTTTGAACAGTTTCCATGACACTATACCAAAAACAATGGTAGATGAATATTATTAAAGGTTTTTTATTGAAAGAAGATAAAAAATAAATACATAATAGATTCCCATAGATGCGTAGAGAATGATTCTTCAAATTAAAACTGCTGTTTTGGTTCTACCTATTCGAACAAACTTTGTCAGTTTCGAGCTCCACCTAACTTACAAAATGTTATCTAGAGCACAAGTAGCTTTCCGTCCCCGATACAAACTAATATACGGCCTGATGTGACTGTTATATACAATACAGTGTGTCGTAGCTTGGTGCTGAATATTCTTGCACAACTGTGAATGTGTTTTGATAAATAAAAATGGGAAAAATGCTATAATATGCAATGAGATAGTGTCAGATAGTCTGTTTATTTCATGATTCTTCCTTTTAATGGTTGGATTTTAGATGACCTAGTGGTTAAACATGTTGGCATCGCAGGTTGAAGATCTCAGGTTCGAGCCCCGGCGAGTCCGGCTCGCTTATGTAATAACTTGGGTAGGCTCAGCCGAACCGGAAAAGATCATATCTTTCCAGCAATTGTAACCCTGTGCGTCTATAAGTGGCCGCTTTTACAGGACCTTGGACAGGGTGATCCACTCTAAGAAGTAGCTATAAAAAAAAAACATTTCCCGCAACTGTCTGATTGTTACTGTCGCCGGGTACCCAATACAAGACTTTTTTATTTGCAAAAAAGATATCGTGAAATATTGCATTAAACGAAGCATTTTCTCTAGGGTATGAGTGCATGTCCACAAAATAAAAATATCAATTGAGAAAGAAAAGATCCAAAACAAAATGAATGAATCTCAGCTGTGGATTCAACATGTGAGCTTGTGGTTTTTGGAAGTATCACATCGAAAAGTCCATGACACAATGTCAGCTACTCTGCTACTAAGACACCCGAAGTAAATGGGTAACATCAGAAGAAAATTTAGCAAATGGGCAATACTTCATGATATATATCTGCGAGTAGATGATTTAAATCTCTCTTTATGAGTGTCTAGTTGTAACCAAAATTCTATAAAAAGGTTCAAAACCATCAATACTGCTATGAAATAGCAGTGTCGATGGTTGTGAAGCTTTTTTTGTTCGACACCCGAAATCCAATGCCCAACAACAAGAAAAAATAAAAGAAAACCAATGCTAATTACCTGAATAATTCTCTTATCACCAACGATCCTTTGACGTCCCCAGATATCAAGAATTCTCCAGTGATTGTCATGTGATTCAACTTTGATTCTAAGCAATCCACTGCAAGATGTTTCCCATTGATCGAGTACAAGTGGAGATACAACTTCTCCTACAAATAGATAAGCAATGTTATAAATTGATAAATGACTCCATTAGGGCAAATACTACAATCGTGAGAGTAAATGTATTTCATATAGGCTTGGGCAAAACCGAACCAAATCAATTCGAATCTGGTTTGAATAATTTTTTCAAACCGGATCGAATCACCAGTTCATCCACAATTTGCAGTGGATCGGGAAAAACCAATACATAGGTCGAAATATAAGTCTCAAGAGGGAGAGTTTTGGAAAAGGGTAGCGACTTATAGTCTGCGAAATACGGTAATTAACAAATATCCAATTTTTACTATTACTACTTGTCTCCTTTGTAAAAATCAACATATTTATAATGTAATTTAAATTCACGCTCAATGTCTAAGAGCAACAATTTTCATATTTTAACGACAAAATATAAACGATTGCACTTTGTCGTTGAATATGGAAATTCCAGTTCGTTTAGCAAGTTTTTGTTCCTATGAACAATTCACGATTGATTGAATAAATTGTGATTTGAAGCACCGAAGCGAATTATCCAGCTCTAATTGTATATAGAGCCTAGAACTAAAAATCTCCCGGGACAAATCTAATACAAATTTTAATTTGCTGATCATCTGCAACAGATGGACTGCATTTCAGCAAAGCAATCCACGAGCGAATCATACTTAATAAAATATATGTGCAGGGACGCAAGGTAACTGCATGTTACGCCTCCCGAAGATTAGGTCAAGAGTATGGCGGCAAAGGTTTAACGGCTTGTAATGCCTTCCACCATTCGAAATGTCCATGTATATAAAATAATTAATACAGGTGATGTAAAATCATATCCAGACATATGCATAGTTTATCTTGACACAAAAGGCAATACAAATAAAGGTATGGTTGATTCATATTCTCATCAGTTGAACAATAACAATTGCCATCATAGACATTTCTTAAAAAAAATTATTCTATTAAAATAATTTAACAGTCTACTACATACCTCTTTAGCGTCTTTCTTAGTATGAGCATACAGAGCAATGTGCCCCTCCTCAGATAACGCAATGTACGGCACAACTAACGGATCCGGACAGTTACTGACTGGTTGGATTGTACGAACATAATTGCCTTTACGTACTGTGTGAATAATACAGGTGCCATCCTAGAACAAAGAGAAAAAACATTTAGAAACAAAGATCCACAATTCGAAAACATACATACCGAAATAAATTGACTAATGAAGGAATGGGGCTTCTTTTAGTTTTAGAAACATTCCGTTAATTAGGACGGCAGGATCTTGGTTTTCGTCAGGTGTTTTGACTGTTCAAACGAGCAAAAAAAGCTTGAAGGCCATCAATACTTCGCGTACAGTGTGGCTGCTACTAGACATTTAAATTTTCTACCCTCAGACATATCATAAATATTTTGTCCATTTGCTAAAGTATTTTCCAATGGAACCCATTTTTTTCTGGTGTCTGAGTAGCTGACATTCTACCAATCTGAGGTTGATGATTTCAAAATTGAGGTTGAAAGCATTTTCCACGATTCAATAATACACTTCAACCAGAAAATAAAATCGATCTGTATTGTTTGGTCATAAACTCAGTTATACAAACAGAAAAGCTATAGTATTGAGACATGTTGATTGATTGAGCACAGTAAACCTTAGTCTAAAGCCTCGATCTGAAGGCAGCAACTGCATGGTTTATCATCTTATTTTCTCTTGTACAGAATAAACATGATAACCTATCCAAATCAGGCACAAGTTCACATAAATGGAAATCTAGAAGATAAAAGTACCTTAGAAGACGAGACAGCCATATCCAGCTCAGTATTGATAGCTACACACATAACCTCATCCTCATGCCCATATAATACTTGTAAAGGACGTTGGGATACTCCAGTAGACACTCCGTTATGTTGAATGACCTGAATAAAAATGCTTGGTTATATAGGACTTGTGCACCTACTTCTTAATATGTATGTAAACAATAAGCATTCAAGGGCAGAGAGGTGTAGAGTTGCTTTCTGGCAAAATTATGCTCGTTTTGCGATGTTTTGGGCAGTTTTAGTAGTAGCAGGTTAAATAACATATTCATACATTTAATTAGGCTGAATAGTTATTGTTACTGAATTTTTACATAATTGGTGAATTTTTTCCTGTGCACCTTAGTACAGATGCCGCACACAAACGCCTCCATACTCGCTTCAGAAATAAAATGCATTGTTCACTGACATAGATAAATAATATATGGGCCGCAGTGGCGTGATGAAAGCGACGATAGCTGCCGAACGTAATGCCTAATGAATGACGTGGGTTCAAACCCCACCAAAGTATGATCAAGGCCAATCAAAAAATCTTTCAAAGTGCAATACATGCGGGGTGCCTGCGGACGAGGCACTGTAACCCACAGCCTTGGGACGATGCTCGATAACCTCACCGGTTCCACACCGGATGAAATAGCAAGACGCAAGATAAATCTCGTAACCAGATATAATTGTAAACATTGTTAACATTATACTGTGAAATAAAGTTCATTTCATTAGCAAACCTATGTATTAATTTATACCGCAAACCAGCTTAGCAAACGGGCGAAGGTTAAAGTGTTAATTAGCCTGGTCGTCCAGCAATTCTGACTCATGCTCCAGATTTTTGAAAATATGGCATTATGACATCACATTTACACAAGCCCTATTTAGCTTCTAATTATATCTTCCAAGTATACATAATATCAAACAAAAATTCTGCTTGTAGCTTTGCAAAAAAACATCAAATTGATGTTCAATGCTAAGAAAAATTAGAAAAATATTAGAAATACGTTTTCTGGTCTTTGAATCACATGAATGCTATGTGGTATTTAACTTATTTAACTATTCATAACAAATAGTGATAAATATGAAAAAGTGAGATCAATAGCATATATCAAATAAATCCAATGAAACCAATTTTATAGGATCTGCCTTCAATAGGATATATAATATTTTAGTACATCCACATACCTGCCATATAACACATGTTGTATCTGCTGAACCAGAAATCAAATGAGAACCACAGTTATCTAGAGCAAGACAGGTCACAATATCTGAAGAAACATAAAAATAACATTGTTGTCAATAAAGAACAAAAGTCAGTTTAAGAATCAGGCATGAGCCACAGATGTATAGCACCTTGATGGCAGAATTCATCAGTTACAAATATATATATATATATAAATATTTTGTTTTAATGAAATTCACCATGGTAATTCATCCATGGTAAAGTGTAATGGTATCTGCCCAGGGCGATGAAAAAACCATTGTGAACGAATAATTTTTTGACTGGGACAGGAACAAAAACAAATTGTGTACTATCTTGATTCCAGACTTAACTTAATTTTTATCAAATTTTACAATTTTTCCCAAGAACGTCTAAACTTTGTAATTCCTCGCCCTCTCGCTGCTTTCCTGATCGTGTTGATCTACAAGGCTTTAAAACTCGCGTTAATAAACATCTATCAGGGATGGGGGTTCCTTAGTTCCTATTCCTGCATTTCATGTTGCTCTTTGCACTTTAGTGGGTTCAGGAGAATTTTCAAGTTTGATTTGTCTCCTGTGGCCTTGCTCTGAGCGAATTTTAATAAAAATAAATATAAAATCCTGACCTAACCTTATTTTTATCAAATTTTATAATATTAACCTGTAGGATATAAATGGAGGATTGGAAAACATTTGAAAAAGAGTCATATTATAAGCTTCAAATTGCAACGTTAACTTACCGAAATGTCGAACTAAATGTGTTATATTTCTTGATCTTCCTAATGTAATTGCTCGCACACTGTTATCCCAATGCCCACCGACAAATAACAACTTTGCATCGTGGGAGATGACAAATAATCGAGCTGATAATGTAATGCCAGGAATGTAAGGCCTTGGATCTTTCGTTGATCTTTCGTTGAAGCCTAGGAAATAGAAGAGGCATTGAAGCATAGAATAGTCCTAACGTATTTCCTGTGTGTCATAAGAGGCGACTAAAAGGAAGCAAAGAAGTGGTAGATAGTTTCACTATTGCCCAGGGTTCTATCACTATGCACTTTACCATGGCGGTTCAGTTCAGTTTGGGATGTTTTCCATTTAAAGTGCAGTTGCTGGTACCACATTTTTTAGTAGCTCTCTGCTACTTTTTAGTGGCCGTTTCAGTTGCTATTTCTCCTTTCAGTGGTAAAGCTACTTCCAACCTTGCTCATTTTAAGTGAATTTTCTGAATCTGATTCAATTTTGGAATTGTATAATGAAATTTATTAAATGACAATTTTTATTACAATGACAAAATTTCTCAAATACTTTACATACAGATTACATCCTTTTGAAACTGAATATTTCAATTCTGATTCAATATTGAAAGAGGAAAAGGAAAATTGGATCAAATACCAATTTTTATAGTACCGTATAACCGTATAACAGCAAAAATTGAAATATATTTGAAGTCTATCAAAATTGCACCATGTCGCCTTGATATTTCAAAGCAAATTGTTTGTCAAACCATGGAGATTACAGAAATGAACGTGTAAACGATTTGGATCTCAACACATTTAATTTCAAAGCCAATTGTATTTTGCCGGACGTGACTTGAAATATAAAAGTAACAAAACCCCCAATATAATAAGTATGTACAAACACAAAACTTGCTCATATTTGAATAATTTGAACAACATGTAAATTTTCAATGAGTGATTTTATAATGAATCAAATATAGGAAAGCTAATTAATTCATCCTTTTACAATACCAAGTGGAACGCGGTGTCAGTCAAATAGTGCCGGGCAAGATAGGAAGGTTCGCAACATTGTTTTGTTAAAAACAGCAGCAAACAACTTACTTAGGATTTGTAATACTTGGATCCTTCTCAAATGTGAAGTAATTTGTGATACTTTTATCATAAGGAAGCCACCCATGGCTCCCCAGCACCCCGTGTTTGCTGATTGATTGTAACCAACACATCAGACATACCAGCCTGGATGAATGACCTGGCCTGGAACTTCGGAACTGAGACAAAAACAAGGGGATCGCTTTCTGACATCACCTGGATATTGATGAAGACAACAAATTATTAGTATTCGGGAGATTTGGTGACTGAAATTTACTAAAATCAATGTGGGAAGCAGTTCTTGAAACTAGATCAGTGGTTGTTAACCTTTTTTCTTTTCGTGGGCCATTTTCGTTGAACAAAAAAAGTATGCAGCCCAATAAATTTTCATGAAAGCAAGAACCTAAAAATTCCAAACAGAATAATTTATTTAACTGTGCATTAGTAAGATACTTGTTGCTGAACGTCATCGACCGATACATCGATTTTTCCTCCCAACACCATTATTCCTGTAAATTGAGTATAGTTGCACGAATTAAACTAAATTTTTCAGTAAATCTTGCTTTTTGAATTGGGCTGTGGCTACAATATGTTTCCATGGACCACTAGTTGAGAACTGGCTGAACTAGAGGCATAATTCAGAAAATAATTAGCTGCTTTACATAGAATTGATTTGCTGGAGAAAAATCAGTGAATAATGTCAGTATCAAACATCAGCATAAAGCAAAGGTGAAACTTCTTGGCTTTTCTATCACATGAAGAGAATAAATTATTAGAGCAAATTCTAAATTAAAATTGCAACCCCCCTTCTCCCATGATATTTTGATTGATTTTCACCACTGAACTAAAAACTGAGAAGACATTATACATAATTCAACTTATTAGAATGAGATGTGATATCCCTTTTTATCTAAACAGCGTTCACATGAAATACTGTGGTAGTGATGAGGTGACGAGCAATAAATACATCTGGTACCAAGTCACCCCTTCCCCCATAGAACTCAAACCTGCATCTTCCATAGAATTCGCACTAAGCATACCTAGTTTTATACGTATTCCCAGCAATTCAGCACCTCAACTTTAAATCAGCCAGAATCATTTTCATTTAAGGTAAATGTGGAAGTAAAAAAGTGCACTTCCTTGTAACATTAGGAAATTTCACAGACATAAAAATCCACTCACTTCAACAAAGAATGCTTTTAGTTCATCAGGGTGATCCAGCACACTTAATGTTCTCATATCACCAGTCAGTGGAGACAACCTTCCTCCTGCAGCAACCTTTTTACCTGCTTCGACACGAGACATACGTCTGGGGTGGGGCTCACGTAGAAGTTGGGTTGGAGTTTGACCAAAATTATTGATCATTCCCTCAACTGCTTTGCGTTGCACTGGGTCGGTGATTGCGTCTAAGTCGACTGCACCTGTACATACATATACGACATGTTTTAGGTTCAGATTGGTTTCCTTGTAATTCATTAGCACAAACGTATCAATAAATGAAAAATATAGTAATGGCGGGGGTTACAAGGGATGGAAAGATCTGCCATCGAATCAACAAGATCTTAAATGTATGTAATAAATATATTCGATTATGATAAATGTTGATGGTCACAGGTTATTAGTTCGCCATATTACTCAGTCAGCCTTTTCCTTCACAGTCTTGACGATACAGTGCAGAGTGAGGAATCTATAATATTTCTCAATTCAGGATTTTAGGCTTATAAACGGTTTCAAGTCTCAATATTCATATAGACATGGAAATATGGTTGATAATGCATGCAATTTCTCTTCATTTCAAGCATTTTTTTTTTCTTTTTTCATAGCCACTCCTTAGAGTGGATCACCCTGTCCAAGGCCCTGTAACAGGGGCCACTTATAGTCGGACAGGGTTACAATTGCTGGGAAGATATGATCTTTTCATGTTCGGCTTAGCCTACCCAAGTTATAACACCCTTGGTTGAGTGATGGGAATGAATAAATGAGCCGGACTCGAACCCGAGATCTCCAACCTGCGATGTCAACATGTTTAACGACTAGGCCATCGCGCCCACGCACTCTCGTAGAGAATACTAAATTACGTTTTCAATTGAAAGAACCTAAAGGAGCTAACTAACGGGTGCTAATATGGCAGAAATTACACAAAACAAGAATCCAGCAAGAACAATCACACTATAGCACCCCTATGGATAACTGAAGCGTTACCTTCATAAGTGCAATAGTAGAAAACATTCAATGCTTTGGCTGCTTCATCTCCTCTTTGTTTGTATCCAAATATCAAGTCAATCCAGTGATGTAAATTCTGACAAACATATTCCGATTCCAAAGCTTTACGATGCTGTGAGTGAGAAGGAAAAACAATTAATTCAGATATATTATAACCAGGGATGTCTGAAATGAATCGAATTTCAGAATACATTCCAAATAGTAAAAATTTGATTTTAGATAAATTTCAGATTAGTTTCCTTATCATTAAAATGGAGCCAATTTCACAACCATAACGTATTGTTTTCAATATAGGGATACAGGGATACATTGAGTGCGATAAGTGGCCATAATCGATTATATTTTGTAGTTAAATTATGAAATTTGTTACTCTTATACACGTAGTGTGAAGGAAAAAAAAACACTATAAACAATAAATTTCCCGACTTTTACAATGGAGAGCGACAACTGTTAATAGTAATATTGGGATATTTGTTATTTACATGGGGTTATTGGTTCAATCAGATTAAAAAAAATATTCGAATCGATTTTTAATTCAAAATGATTCGGTTTTCATTCTAATTTTTTGTTCATAGGCGAAGACCACAAAATTTTCAAACTGTAAACTTTGCGACAAAAACAAGGCTTTTCCTGATGAAGAAAGAATATTGTTTTTTTTTTTTTATGATTTCGAATTTAGAATCCCCCGGGGTATATAAAGCAGTTACCTTAAATATAAATTCTTCGGGAGTGTTTTAGCCCAGGTTGGGAGAATTACATTGTCAACAAGATCCTTCGTGATTTGATGCTTTCCAAGATCAAATTCTGTAAAAAAGAGTTGAGCGATTAGTTTGATAAGGGAAGGATTAATGTGCGCTACTTATCGTTCTATGCCAGGGCTGGCTGACCACAGACCAGAGTTTGATTGAATTTACATTATAACGAAATTACGTATTGCTGCACACTTACGTACCTAAGGTATGAAGACTGTTCTGTCTTAAATTGCTTATATGTCAAGTTTTTTCAATTGTTCGCCGTCATCTATTTCGAACAATGATCGCTATTAGATTTAAAAACTTACGTTAATTTCTGGTTTCGATGACATGCTTTTGAGGTTCTTAATTAGTGATAGAGCATGTGCACTGGATTATCACCGCGAACATATATCCTTTGGGGACATATCATACAAAAATTTGAAAGAACTAAAAATGTTAATATTTAGGGAGTTCGTGAATAAATTTGACGTAATTACATAAAGTTTACTGCAATTACAACCCAACTCTACCACTGACCAATCAGGAATTTCATTTTGTTAAGCAGAGTTACTGTTGCATCAGCGAAATATTATCAGCCTGGAATTACAAGCCTACTTTTGTTTTTTTTTGACATCTTCACTATGAAGTGCGATGAGTAATATCTGCCCTGGGCAGTTAGAAAACTATCTACTACTCCTTAAAATGACTGGGTGCTGAAGATGCATAAAGGGGAATGAAGAAGCAAGAAATGAAAGACCTCAAAGGCATATAGCTCATAAGGTCAAGATGACATCTCTCACAGGTCCATGGACAGATTGTGGGTACAGATGTCATCTCTCTCAGGTCCATCCATGGACAGACTGTGGGTACAGATGTCATCTCTCTCAGGCCCATGGACAGATTGTGGGTACACAACTTCTGAAGATGCTGATTATGCTTCAGGTGTGAGTTTCCACCAACTACACAAAGAAGCTAACCACTCTAAGCCAGCTACAACTACTGTAATGATAGAAAAGCCGAAATGACCCACTTTTTCCATCATGTTTTGTAAATTAAACGACAAGTGCGTTATCTATCATGAATCGCTTATCAAAAGCCAGGAATCGAACCTGTGGAAATCCCAACTTTTTTTGGGTGCCCAACAGTAACAAAACTACACAAAGCATTTCAGAATTTCATAGCAGTGTTGATGATTCTGAGAGACGTTTTAATATTTATATTTCGATACGAAAGCTTCGGATTGAAAAAATATAGGATTCTGACTATCGGGACAAATACTTCCTAAAATGGGTCGAAGAAAAAAAACTATCAAAGATAATATTTTGAACTAATTAAACTCACGATTCAAGTTGATTAAAAACTCTGGAAGATAGAAGAATTCTGGAATAAGTTCTTTTACATCATTAGGATTGTCCATGATTGCTTGCCACGATGTAGGGATGGAGTGAAATTGACGATCAGCTAGATCAAATCTATAAAAAAGCAAGGACAAAATAATGAAATACTTCATAACAGAATAGTTGGTAG
This sequence comes from Styela plicata, assembly GCA_963675895.2. Lineage (NCBI taxonomy): Eukaryota > Metazoa > Chordata > Ascidiacea > Stolidobranchia > Styelidae > Styela > Styela plicata. Next base: position 5,291,162 of record OZ023149.1, read on the forward strand.
ATGATTTTATCATCGTCCTGAGAAGATACCATTCATTGCGCTCTATCATAGTGGTTCAGTTTCGTTTGGGATATTTTCCGCTTAGAGTGTCTAGTGCAGTCGCTGGTACTATATCTTAAAGTAGCTCTCTGCGATTAAGTGGCTGTTAGTTGGTTCCTTATAAGCACCCATTCCGGCCTTAAAAAATAGGAGGAGAATAATTAGGTGCCTCTGATTTGAAGTCCTAAAAAAAGAGTTACCGAAGCCGTTGTAACTAGGGCTGGACAATTCGGTTCGGTGATTCGAATCGATTCGAAGCACATTTTATTCGAATAAAAATAGTCATTGAGTCAACTCCTGGTTTCGATTCACTTTTAATACTCCTAATATTGTAACGGATCATGTGTCTTGGAGTATCACCACAAACATATATCATATAGGACCATATAATCACCAAAATTTGCAGGAACCAGAAATGTTAATGATTACGGACATATGTGAATAAATCTGAGGAAATTACGTTATGCAATGGCTACAGCAATTACAACCCAACTCTGCAGCACAAATTGCTCTGAAATTCATAACTTCACTGCAACATTCCAGAACATAGTTAATAAAATGACTTGAGTTCGGGCTTCAGCATTGTCCTAAACTTATTTCTTTTCTATGTGGCGAAAGAGGGAGGAAACTTCTGTGGGTGCAATGGCCCAGTGGATAAACATGTTGGGGCATCGCAGGTTGAAGATATCTGTTTCGAGTCCCGTCTAGTCTGAATTGCTTATTCATGCCCACCACTCAACCCAAGTTGTAACAAATTTGGGTAGGCTAAGCCGAACAGGAAAAGATCGTATCTTTCCAGCAATTGTAACCCTGTAAAATCTACTAGTGGCTGCTGTTACATGGCCTTGGGCAGGGAAGTGGCTATAATAGTGGCTAAGAAGTGGCTATAATAAAAAGGGGAGGCAAAGAAGTTACAGACGGTTTTACCAGCGTTCAGGACAGATAGCACTCACTGCACTCTACCATAGCGGTTCAGTTATATTTTGGGATGTTTTACGTTTTTAGAGTGCAGTTGCTGGTAATGAATCTTCGAAATTCACTCCGAGCAAGGTGGGAAGCAAGTTTAAAAGAAACCAACTAATGCCAACTTTATAGCAGAAAGCTACTGAAAGATTAGGACCAGCAACTGTACTCTAAACAAAAAACATTCCAAACATAACTGAACCGCCCTTACTAAAAGGCAGTGAGTGGCATCCGCCCTGGACGATGGTGGAACCATCTACCACTTCTTTAACTCCTTTCAGTCACCTCTTACTACACGCAGGAAACTATTATGAATATGTTACCTTCCACTTTGCAATTGTATATGAAGAGTAGTGAACGGTTCCATTCTTATCATATAATGCAGAACACCAGCGGAATTAGAATAATGAGTGCCGTAGTGAAACTTCTCTATAACTCCGCTTGGGTCTTCGAAATTATCGAATTTATCTCGAACTATAAAAAAAAAAGTGTGTGAAACGTTGCTAAGAATGCTCGGGGAAATATAAAATATTTATAGAGTAATTCCTCATCACCTCCATTTTCTCATTCCAGAATTTTACAAATAAATAAGAAAGCATCAAAAAGAATATATCACTGAAAAATACTAAAAAACTGAAAGGACAAGGCTACATTCAACAGCAGCGTAATCAGTTTTCCTCAAGATAGATACTTGATTTTCAAGAGATAAAGATTTCACAATCAGAATTACATTTTTTTCAATGGAAATTATCTTCATGCAAGTTCGACTGGAGGAACACAAGAGAAACATACCAGCTAACAATGTAAAAATGCAGAACCAGCAACTGCAATGGGAAACATTTCAAATAAACCTTGCAAAGAAGTAGTAGATGGTTCTACCATCACCCAGGGCAGATACCACTCACTGCACTTTACCATGGCAGTTCAGTTCCGTTTGGAATGTTTTCGCTTAGAGTGCAGTTGCTGGGGCTACATCTTTTAATAGCTCTTTGCTATTAAGTGGCTGTTAGTTGGTTCCCATGGTGGTTCAGTTTCATTTGGAATGTTTTCCGCTTAAAGTTGCCGGTGCTACATCTTCTAGTAGCTCTTTGCTATTAAGTGCCTGTTAGTTGGTTCCTTTTAGGCAATGTTTCTGGCCTTGCTCAAGAGTGAATTTCAAGAGCAAAAAAAACCTGAACTGCCTTATTAAAGTGGGTGATATGCTCTTCTATTATCGCTTTGATTCCATTTAGTACCCGCTAACAACATACTAGAGATGATTTTGTGGAAATTGAAACCCCAACCCCTACATGATAAAAAATTTCAATAAATATTTAATAATATACGAAAAATTCTGTTGTTTACCTTCCCGTTCATTCTTTGGATTCTGAACTCCGACAGGTTTCGATAAATCTCTGAATGAAGCTGGGTTTGTGAGGTCAAGTTTCTCCGATGTATAGTCAGCAACCACCCAGGGAAACTAGAAAGAAAAAGATATTGTAAATACTAAAAGTGCCTGATAAGAAACCTATATTTTCTCAAGAATGACACATAAGGTCGAGGATATTAGGCATAATCCATCAGTGGCTCATACTTGATAAAACATGAGCGTACAGAATTTTTCCAATCAAGTTGGTGATGATGCGTGTTGAAAGGTGACTGAAAGGAAGCAAAGAAGTGGTAGATGGTTTAACCAATGCCCAAGGCAGATATCACTCACTGCACTTTACCATGTCGATTCAATTTCATTTGGGATCTTTTAGTAGCTTCTTCGCTATTAAGTGGCCGTTAGTTGGTTCCTTTTAGGCTGCTTTCGGCCTTGCTCAGGGTGAATTTTTTAAAAAAAAAATTCTGTTCAAAACCAACCAAGTCTTGTTGAATTCGAACGCAGTTTTGGTTTTGACCGAAAATATTTTTTTCAACATGAGATTACACATTAGGCCTCAGGCATGACAAGAAGTAAAATCAAGGTGTCTTGAGACAAACACATTTTTTACTAGCCTAATGTACCAGGAATAGAACTCAAGATCTTAGACATGTTTTAAACATGTTAACTCCCAGGTTAATGAAGAAAATAACACTACAAGAAAAGTATCAACCTTATTACAGTTTTAAAACAAATACAAAGCCCTGAAACCAGTAAAGCAAATATATAACACATTAAAATCAGATGATGTAAAAAAATGCAACATTGGATGATTATTTTTTTATAGTCACTTCTTAAAGTAGATCACCCTCTGCAAGGCCCTGTAAATGTGGCCACAGGGCTACAATTACTAGAAAGATATGATCTTTTCCCATTTGGCTTAGCCTACCCAAGTTATTTCACCCCGGATTGAGTAAACTCTTTTTTGCAACAAAGAACTGAACTAACTTCAGTTTTGATGATATAATAAAATTTACTGCGTTTATTTATGAAAGTGAGAAAGTGATTGAAATGTACTCAAGCCGGAATAACGATGAAACATATTACAAAACAACATAGATCCACTTACAATTGGATATTGACTCAAATCATTATAAGTTCTTCCAGCAATCGTATTCAACTGCATTAAATAATCAAAGTTACTGATTTCTCGCTGAACCCATTTCTGTGTCAATCCAGAGGCCTGGAAGAAAAAGTTGTGTTAAATGAATGCAGATTATCTTCGTCGTTTTGGGAAGGAATCAACGATGCTCAGAATTCTTGATTATAACAGAATCGGACATTATATTTGACAGAAAAACTGGTCATCTGTTTATCTATAGATTAGACAATTTCATCATTTTATATAATTTAAGACCCATTTAAAAAAAATTTAATGTCGTATATTCTTTTTTGAAATTGTGAATGACCTGTTTTGCGTAAAAAACAGTAATATACATCAGAATAACCAGCTTCTCGGAGTAAAATGAGAAAAAAACTCATAAAAAGGCCATAGTTTCGATTGAATTTAAAACATCCCTACTAATGGTATCACCCTCCATATCTCTTGAGGGGATCTCCTCCTAAATATAACTGGTTTGGAAGACAAATGCTAAGTAAAGAGCCATGACCTAGTAGATAGAATGTTGGAATCACAGTTTCACAATTTCGGGTTTGAATCCCAGTAAATACAGCTCAACCCTGGGTATAATGGTGTCAGCTCGGTCAAACTGGGAATTCAGGTCTCTCTCGCCCCACTAACCCTGTTGGTCTGCGGGTGTTCGGCTAGATGCTGGTGTATTTTAGGGCAAAAAAAAGTGGAAATTTGAAAGCTTATTCAAATTTTCAAATTTGTCGTTACATCAGGATTTTTACTGTAAAATATGTTCAAAAAGTTTTCAATTATCTGAATTTATAAATATTATTCCATAAAATAAACTGAATTGCGAATACCAAACTAATATCCTCGTGACAAACATATTATTGATGTTACCTTCAATAACTCTTGTGGGGATCTGCTTCCAAAATATAACAGGTTCGGAGGTCGAACACTGAGTAGGGCTTTGTAGGCTGCGTTTCTTTGTTTATGATCGTTGAAATTAATGAAGTAATTTGATTGGTCGATTAAAAACAACTCAAGTGCGCTTCGTCTAAGATTGTAACGTCTGAAATGTGCTTCACGTAAGTGCTGGAGTGACCATTTGAAGTCTCGACCAGTTTCTGTAGAATGAATAATATAGGAATTAGTAGATAGAAACATAAGAAGGCCACAAATGAGAAACCAATTTTATATAAAAATTGTACTATCATTTGGGCATGACAATGAAGATCGAAGCCAGTTAAAGATATGTTTTTTTTAAAGCCACACACTTCTTGGAGTGGATCACACTGTCCAAGGCCCTGTAACAGTGGCCACTTATAGACGAACAATGATTGCTGGAAAGATATGATCTTTTCCTGTTCGGCTTAGCCTACCGAAGCTATTACACCCCGGGTTGAGTGGTGGGCATGGATAAGAGAGCCGGGCTCGCCAAGACTCGAACACGAGATCTTCAACCTGCGATGCCGACGTGTTTAACCACTAGGCCATCACTCGCACTCATTCAAAATACTAGATGCCAGTTTGCTAAGTATTTGGTTGTGAAATATGTTTGTGAAACCCAAGTAATTTTAATAAGTGCAAATTTAAAACACATATTTTGAACTTCATTATTTTTCAAAAATATTCTCTACTTATGGAATAGCAGTGTTGATGGTTTTCAAGCTTTTTTCGTCCATCCAAAGAAAAGGACAGAACAATCAGATCCCCAAGAGAAAAAACAAAAATCTGAGTAATTCTGAAGCAAGATTTTCTACTTAGTCATCGTTACCCTTGCGTATTCCAAGTTAGTATGGGCTTTAGAATAGTCGTAACATATTTCCTGCGTGTCGTAGGAGGAAACCAAAAGGAAGCAAAGAAAGGAGTAGATAGATTCCAACATCTCCCAGGCAGATATCTCTCACTGCACTTTACCATGGTGGTTCAGTTCCGTTTGGAATGTTTTCCGCTTAGAGTTGCTGGTCTTACTCCCTTTAGTAGCTTTTTGCTATTAAGTGGCTGTTAGTTGGTTCCTTATAGGCTTTGCTTCAGGCTTTGTTGAGAGTGAATTTCAATAAAAAAAAATTACACGAGAGCACTAAGAAAGGATAAGTAGTCACCCAGACCAATAGCCCATAAAAATTGAGGAACTTTTTCAAAAAAAAAAACGACCACCGACCTTCATCCTTATTAATACTGCTATCATAGAAATAAACATGTGTTGTAGAGATTTCGATCTTTCCAACAATATAATCCATCAACGTTACGAGATGACACTCAGCAGAAAACACTATCTTCTCTTTCTGACTTTGAGTATCTGTGGTTGAGCTGAAAAGACATAGATGATTGTTAAATAAAAGATATGATATATAGGGTTTGCTGTACAAGAATAACTTCTTCAATGTAGATTTTCATTAGGAAATTTACATTTCAATACGAGTATATTTTTCAAAATTTAATGCACTGAAATATAGAAAATTTCGATAATTGCCCAAAAAATTAATTTTTCAAGATAGTAAGGTATATTCATTATTCACCATCCACTTAATAATTGCAGCGGACGCTTCTAAGCAACTATGCCATACTATCTTGAAAAATTATTTTGGAAATCTCACCATTCAGGATAAAACTAAGATGTACGACGTCTATTTGTAAAAGTTGTTGCATCATAGAAGTACTCAAGAATATAAATTGGGAAAGGTGCAAATTATCAACCAGTGAGATTCTAAGTCTTGCTTCAGACTTCTGACTTTGGTGCCAGACGAAACTTTACAGAAATAAATTCGTGTAAGTGTGAAGCAAAACTTTGAACCTCTCTAGTTGGTCATAGTTATACTTGCTACTGTATCCTTGCATTTACTGCATACGGATCCGCAAACACAAAGCAGGATAAATAGTTAGTCCAAGTCACCCAGACCAATAGCATTATCAAACAGTGATGCCTATCTGATAGACACCAGGCCAATCTCCAGTTTTAAAGTGCATTTGTGTTAAATTATCAACAAAATAAAGTTCCATTTGGAACACACCATATATATCAAAGAAGTGGTAGATGGTTCTACCATCCGCTAGAGCAGATACCATTCACTGCACTTTACCATGGTGGTTCAGTTCCGTTTGGGATGTTTTCCCCTTAGAGTGCAGTTGCTGTTACTACATCTTTTAGTAGCTCTTTGCTATTAAGTGGCCGTTAGTTTGTTCCTTTTAGGCTCTGCTCTCGGCCTTGCACAAAGTGAATTTCGATGAAAAATAAAATAAAAAAATAATAAATAAATAAATCACCACTTACTTAACATTGCTACTAGTCAGTGTGTTCCATTCTTCATCACCAACACTATCATCTTCCAAACTTGATGATTTAGTTGCTTCTGCCTGCTTTACTGCTGATGCAGGGATGAGACCGTCATCAGCTGTCATCTGAAACAAAATAACACACAATCAATGCATTAAATTCGTCTAAGAAAATGTATAGCTAAAGGTGGAGGTGGCCATGACTGCAAGTAAGTAAAGCCCTTTAAACGTATGACAATGTGATTTAGCATTGACTGAATGTATTTCATGTGTGTCTCAAAAGACAACTGAAACAAGACAAAGGGGTAATAGGTTGTTTTATTCTTGTCCGGGACAGATAACATTCACAGCATATTATTATAGTCATTAAGTTTCCTTTGAGGTGTTTTCCTCTTAGAATGTACTTGTTGGCACCAAATTTCAAAGTCGTTCTTTGCCATATAAGTGTCCCATACTGGTTTACGTTTAGGTGCTGCTTGCAGTAAAAATTCATAGAAAAGAGTTTGTCAGTCAAAGACTACATGTACCATGGATCATTGCTTGATCACAGCAACAGTGACATGCTGTGTCATTGAATATCTTGGAAAAAATTTCCTGAAAGAGGCGACTAAAAGGAAGCAAAAAGTGGTAGGTTTTTCCGCTCAAAGTGCATTTACTGCACTTTACATGGTGGTTTTGTTTACGTTTGGGACCTTTTCTAGAAGTTAATTCCCATATAAGTGGTCGTTAGTTGGTCCCTTCAAGGTACCGCTTCAGACCTTTTCTCAGCATATTTCAATAAAAGAATGTTGAATTACCTGATTGACTGGCTCATTAATTTCCACATTATCCCTCAATCTGCTAGCATCAGTGTGAGGATCGAAGTTATAATTTTCTGTTAACTTCAATCTCATTCTAGAGAAGTTCTCAACATTTGATAACTTCCATGCCACTTCACCGAGATTCCTGGATAGTTAATAGGGAATAAAACATAGTGAGAAAACAAGAACTTAACTCAAAAAATACTAATGATAAAATTTGAATATACTGTTGGAAAAAAATTTTAAGTTTCAATTGGATACCCAGAATGTCAGTTACTCTGCTTGCTGCTCAAAACACAAAAAGGATTGGGCCCCAGGAACAGATTTTTCTTCTAGACATTACACTCGTGTGAAGATTAAATTGTATATTAAATGTAAATGCAAAAGGCCTCATTCGTCAATATCTTTCAAAGTAATCATAGACATAGACATAGTTTATTTCGACACATCTGTCGACACAAAAGGCAATACAAATAAAGATATCACATTACAGAACTATCAGGAAAGAAAACAAAACCTAAAATGAGGTTTAAAAACATGCCAAATAATGAGTTTCAAAGAAACATTTGAAAAAGCAACACGCGTTTGCTTACCTCATCTTCCGTTATTATTAGCATATATATTATTAGCATAACCAAGAGAGGCACTACATGTTAGTGATGCGATCCACCAATCAGACAAATTCAAAAAAATCTGAGCCATAGAAATTTTCTTTACTTTTTCTAGTACGAGTCGCACATGGTCTGTGTATCAATCGTACAAATATTATTAAGACATTTTCAAAATAAGATTTCAGTGAAATTTTATTAAATTTGACCTTTATTAACTTCAATCTTGTCTGAAGAAGTTAGACTATGTTCTAACGAAAGCTTCCAACAAACTTATATTTCTGTGGAATAAGAGCATGATATTTTTGAAATTTATTAAACTGGATCTTACCTGTCCTTCCATGGACCTCTTCCACTTGTCAGAAACCTTTTAGTAGCTCTCCATTGTCTGAGTGCAGCATTATGTTGATTGAACAATTGTTTAATATTCTTTGCTTGTCTTTCTTCTTCAGATGTTCGGCGAGTTTGGAATGGAACCTCAACCTAAAGGTAAGAAAGTATTCATAAAAACAAGCTATTGACGTACTATTGACCTTCATACAAAGTTGAAATTTGTGAATTTAGAACAGGTAGTTTCCATAAAATAAATAGATAAAAAACAACTTTGACCAAAATCGATTGCATTTTGACGCTAAAATAGAAATTTCACTTCATTTGGCAAGTTTTTGTTCCTATGAACAATTCACAATTGATTCGAATAATTTGTGCTTCGAATCGATTCGAATTGCCCATCGCCATCTGTGACTCGCTTAATAAAATGAAAATTCTGATCAAGATTACCTGTGCCTGGAACTTTCAACTTGCTCTCTCCACCTTCTCTATCTCTCTTATGACAAGCTACTGTGGATTCTTCCATGACATTTTGCCAAAACTTAGTCATTTGATTGTGAGAATCTCTAAATGTATCTTCTTCATGCTGGGCAGCCTTGTGTTGGACCTGATATTACATGAGAACATTTAAGGATGAGCTAAAATAGCCAAGTTTATTGACCGGTTGAGTAAATAGCATTAATAGTCTCAATATATTATTTTTACACTAGCGCTATCACAACTAGTCCTACAAACAGGTTTCAATTTTGTGATTATATGTGAAAGAAATGCTGGACTTCTCGTCCGGCACGGGTACTCTGCATAAAAGCTGGTCACAGGGACAGGTTTGAATTTTGTGATTATATGTGAAAGAAACGCTGGACTTCTCGTCCAATACCGGTGCTCCGCAAAAAGCTGGTCACAGGCACAGGTTTGAATTTTGTGATTATATGCGAAAGAAACGCTTGACTTCTCGTCCGACTAAGGGTGCTTAGCTAGCATAAATGTAGGTCAAGGATTACCTCGCCAACCCTTACCAAGCGCAGAAATAATTACTGAATAAGCTTTGTCCTCTACTCAGAACAGTTAGGTACGATACTCCTTATTAAACGATATTCTATAATTCGTGGGCACGATGGCCTAGAGGTTAAACATGTTGACAACGCAGGTTGAAGATCTCGAGCTTGAGTCTCGGCGAGTCCGGCTCGCTTATCCATGCCCACCACTCAATGCAGGGTGAAATAATTTGGGTAGCCTAAGCTGAACAGGAAAAGATCATACCTTTCCAGTAATTGTAACCCTGTCCCTCTATAAGTGACCGCTGTTATAGGGCCTTGGGCAGGGTGATCCACTCTAAGAAGTGGCTATAAAAAAATTAAAATAGATATATATAAATATATACATGTAAATATAAAGAACTTACATGTTTATTTATGAAATGAATCCATTCCTTCGACTGACAATATTTCACAAAGTCATCAAAAAAAGTAGCGCTGCCACTAGTGGGAGGTAGATCATTGAGAAATTGTCCTAATCCAAGAACATCGTAATTCTTGTCGAGCAGATCTCGGATCAATGGAACAACAAACTTAACAACATGAGTGTCATCTGAAAAGAAATATTAAAAATATTTCGAATATGTGAGTAAAAACTGTTCACTGAAGAGCATCGGTTCATGGGCAGGATTGTCTAGAATATTCAACTCTTGATTCTAAAATCACAAAAATTATTCGATTTGATTTCTGTCAACAAAATGATAATTATAGACTTTTTCAAAAATAAGAGTCCACTTTTCACCTAAATTATAAGCTGATTAAAGGACGTTTGTGGTTTGATTATCTGATTTGGAAAATTATTTCGTAACAGCATGAAACCAAAAGATTTTTTTTATTTTGGCTTATTCACGGGATTACAGATTTCTAGGGTCTCAAACTTATTCCTGTAAGACTCTAATGAAGCTTTAATAAGAATTTTAAATATTTATTTCACAGAGCAATAAGGTCTCTTTTGCCTATTTACAATGTTTTTATTGATTTCTTCCAATCCACTGTATGACATTCTCTATGAGATGATAAAATAATTTAGAATAATTAAAAACTTAGTTTAAATAGGCCTGCAAACCTAACTGCATAACTTCCTGATGATGCACAATATATTTTGAAGGTTTAGAAGTCCCCATACTCGATGGCTTTACCTTATACAGAATAAATCGTGTATAGCTGGAATAAGCAAGTGTAATAACAGATGCAAATATCAATACAACTAGCACGAAATGCATGAATGAGACTTGCCAATGATCAGAAGGATCGATTTCAATGAGTCAAAGCTTTTGGCTACTCAATACATACCATTTATACTTTTGCATTGAATTTTATGTAAATTATTGAGAAGATAGCAAATTTCTTCGGTGCTCCTTGGTGACCTCGAGTGGATGAGATGATGTAATTTTGCTGCTGCCATGGCAACTAGTTCAAGTTTGTCAGTATTCATACATCTGAAAAAATTAGGTTTTATTGGAAATGACATAGAATGAAAAAGTAATTAGAAGGTAGTTCCTTGGAATGACTTCAAACACAAGCGATGTAAATATTGTCATTTAGCTTTCACATTTCTTGTATATTTCTGGCCACACTGCCTTCCTTCATTGAGATTGGTTAATTTATTACGCCTCAGTGATTTGACAGCTTTATCTTGATGGGATCACCTGCAGCATGGTTGCTGTTTGTACTTGTGTAACAATGTGTATCTGAAGTAATCGTGTGTGTGTATTGCATATTATTGGAGTGATTAGTCCCTGAACAAGTAAGACTACATTACAGATTTCAGTTAAAATAACAGATAGTGCTGCCACTACTATTGGCAACATGATAAAAGAGTGGTTATAACATGGGAGCAGCAAATTGAAGATCCCAGGTTCCGGGTTCGTTAAAATTCCAGCAATGCAGTCCAGTCAGGTAAAATATGCCTGACGTCAAAACCAGCCTTCAAAAAGTGGTGTTACCATCACCCAATGCAGACACCCCTCACGGCACTTTTACATGATGGTTCATTCCCGTTTGGGATGTTTTTGTTTAGAGTGCAGTTGCTGGTACTACATCTTGTAGTAGCTTTATGTTATTAGTGGTCCTTCTCGTCACTGCTTGCGGCCTTGGCCTTAGTCAAGAGTAAATTTTTGATATTAATAAAAAAAACTTGAATAGGCTCGGCCAAGTGGAATGATAACATATTCCAACATCAGTAACCTTGTTCGCTACTTACTAGGAGCCAGACTGTGGGTATAAAAATATATTATCATGACTCACCCCAGGAGTAGCCTCAAGCCAATGCTGGCTAGTTCCACCCATTCTGTTGGTCCATTCAATGAAGATTCATTGTTGTTGTCCCAGACAACTAGTACATCAAATAATGTAAACATGTTCTCCATGAGCTGAAAAACAAGTTAGATTTGACTGGATATCTTGAGTTTATGAATATCAAAACCTATATATGGCACATAGTTGTATATAAGACATTTCTACAATTTTGAGATGAAATTTTGAGAAAACTTTAGAAAAAAGCTTTAAAATCATCAACACTGCTATAAAATATAAATATTGAGGTTTTATTTGTTCAAATGAAAAAATGATGTGAGAGCTTCGGACATCTAGAGAAAAATAAATTTTCGTCACCCAGATTGACACATAGTGAAGTCACCCAGGGCAGATATCACTCACTGAACTATTCCATGGTGGTCTAGTTCTGTCTGATGTTGAATGCTTGTTGAAAGAATGCAATTTCTACTACGCTAGTACTTTGCTATTAGATGGCTGTAAGATAGTTCCTTTTAGGCAAGTCTTCCAACCTCGGTTAGAGCAAACTCCAATAAAAAAATAAATAAAAATTGTTGTTGTTTTTGGTTGCTGCCTGGAGTGCAGTTGCTGGTCCTACATGTTGTAGCAGCCTGTGACCATTTGAGTATTTGCTAGTCGGTTTCTTTCATGCACTCCTTCCAGCCTCGCTTAGAGTATATTTCAATAAAAAATGTAATAAAATGAATGTCTAACATTTTTCAAGCTTAGAATTATACTCGTTATGTAAAACCCAAGCATTACTAATATAATATGCTTCACTCGAATCAATTTAATAATCTGAAATGAATCTTCTACAAACGTGGAACAATTACAAAAATGTACATTTAAATATTTTCATATTTTGTCCAGAGAAAATAACATTATCTTTTACGTTTATAAAGATCTAGTTTATGATAGAACAAATTGTTCGCTTACATTAACAGACCATATGTGCATAGCATCAGATCCCTGATTAACAAGGAAATCATTGACATGACGAATTAGTTCGGCTGACTTCTCTGCAAGGTGAAGAAAGGAGTTTGCTCCTGCTGTGCTGGATTTTGCAGCCCCTGCAATATAAAAACAAAAATAAAATTGAGAATAGTTTTAGATTTTTTTTTTTTATTGAAATTCACTCTGCACGGCCAGGCCGGAAGTAGTGCCGAAATGAACCATCTAACGGCCACTTAATAGCAAAGAGCTACTAAAAGATGTAGTAACAGCAACTGCACTCTCGGACGGAAAACACCCAAATGGAACTGAACCGTAGTGTTAACGCGCAGTAAGTGATATCCGCCTGGGCGATGTTAAATTCATCTACAACTTCTTAAATTTTAAAATTTTATTTATTTCACTCAAAGCAAGAAAATGATGTGCATTTTGTCAAACACTTGAAAAAAAAGATTTTTGTAAAAACTTTTTACAAAATATTTTTATCATCAGAAGTATCAAAAACCTAATACCTGTTAAATTCAATATAGAGTCGATTAATTTTAGTGAATCTGATCGAATATTCAAATATCCAACGAAAAATTCAACCACAGAAAAAAAATCTGTTTTCTGAAAACGTATACTTTTTGATTTTATTCCTTTTGCATCCCTGTACAAAAATTGAATCAATATTTTATTATTTTGCATATTTTAATTTTTCTACCTGTGGAAACATTCTTGAGATCACTGCAAGCAGCTTCCACACATTGTTCCAATATTCTTAGTTTGATTTTCTCCAGGTTTTGTACAAGATCATGAGAACTAGAGAGTTTGTTGAGACATGCAAAAACTTGACTTCGAGTCTGGAAATAAATAAAAAATGTTAAAAATACTGTAAGAGTCGGAGACTTCTTTCTAAACGTTTTGGAAAGATATATACAAAAAATTTTTAAACTAAGAATTATGTAGTACGGCATAGCCTACAATTGAGAGAAAAATACAAACTTTTTTAAACAATAGATACCTGCCACTGCTTTTCCATAGTAGTTCAGTCGACACTACATGGGCCCAAATTCACCAAAATACACATCAAGTAGGTAATGGTTCTAGTTTTCAAACCAGTCAATTTAGTGGTTCAAGTCCCAGTGAGTTTGGCTCGTTAATCCATGTCCACCACTCAACCCAGGGTGTAATAACTTGAACAGGCTAAGCTGAACAGGAAAAAGATCATATCTTTCCAGCAATTGCAACCCTGTCAGTCTATAAGTGGCCGTTGTTACATGGCCTTGGTCAGGTCGATCCACTTTTAAGAAGTGGTTATAACAAAAACAAGTTGGACTTGCTATGGCTCAAACCCAAGATCTTCAATCTGCGATGCTAACATGAAAACCACCTGTACCTGTATGAAAACATATATTTACCTTCCAAGCATCTGCATTAGTTCCATCAACTCCTCTCCACATCATCATGAATAAAATTTCAGTAACAACATCAGATAAATCTTCTTCTAGCTGACTGAAACGTTCATGGAAAGTAAGACCGTACTCCTGAAAAGAAATCAGCGAGATGAGCCAAAGATCAAGTCAAAATAGCAATTATATTATGTCAGAACTGGTCACAGAATAAAATTTCTGATCGAGGATCCTAATTTTCAGGCCCAGCCAATTGCATGTAGTTGAACTATACAAGGGGCATGTGGCTGGACCTTTGTGTCACCATCGAGGATGCAAGTAAGAAGCACTCAACAGGTTGCTAAAAAAGACAAGTTTCTGAAAACATCAAATTGAAGCAGTTGATTCTTGAATAACGTAAATAAATCCCTCAGAGTGCTTTTTCATGCCATTTCAATATCGTTAAAAAAAATGAGGAAACAGAATGATAATGGATATAAGCTGGTTCATAAAAATGCCAGATTGAAACAGTTATTCTAAAACCCTATGAACTTTTTATTTGCTGAATGTTTGATGCTTTTATTCCATTTCATCACTGTTGAAAACAGCAAAGCTCAGCTCATAGAGCTCATTACACAGGGATTAGAAAATCATGGTGGATAAAAGATAAAACATGACCATAATTTTGACAGGAATAAAACTTTGCTGTTGAATGAGTAATATATGCAAAAAACGTAAGCTTTATTTTCAAATATTTTTTCTAAAATTCAACAACAGTAACTTTGGAAGCAGCATCTAAATGGAATTTTTAAATTGTAATTCCATTAAATGTTCAAGGCTGTTCAAGGATTCAAATAATGTTATTGACATCCAAATAACATTTGATCGATTTCAAAAAAATATCCAATTTTTTTTTCTATACCCACTTCTTGGAGTGGATTACCCTGTCCAAGGCCATGTAACAACGGCCACTTATAGACTGACAGGGTTACAATTATTGGAAAGATATAATCTTTTCTTGTTCAGCTCAGCCCACCCAAGCTATTACACCCTGGGTTGAGTGGTAGGCATGGATAAGCGAGACGGACTCAACGGGACTCGAACCCGACTAAGGCCGCTTAAACTCACCAGTTCTGAATCGAGCAGGTTACTCATGCTCCCAGCAGTACTCGACAAGTTTTCAATCCTCGGCTCAAAATTAAAGTAATGATCTGACAAAGTAGGACTTGTTTTTCCGCTCAGTTTTAAATTGTTTGTACTGGAGGGTTCAGAGTTCAAAGTGAGATCGGAGAAACTTTCACTCGAAGGATCTTTCAATACAGGAGAACTGAGTTGTGTTATGATGTTGTCCCTGGTAAAATAAAAAAAAATTTTTTTTTATTAAATTCGCTCAGAGCAAGGCTGCAGGAGACATATCCTACTTGAAAGTCTACTGAAACCACTAAAGTGCAAAGAGGCCCTGTAGGTACGGGCTTTAGAATACTCCTAACGTATTTCATGCGTGTCGTAAAAGGCGGCTAAAGAGAAGCAAAGAAGTGGTATATGGTTTTTGCATTACCCAGGGCAGATACCACTCACTGCACTTTACCATGGCGGTTCAGTTCCGTTTGGGATGTTTTCCGTTTAGAATACAGTTGCTGGTACTACATCTTTTAGTAGCTCTCTGCTATTAAGTGGCCGTTAGTAGGTTCCTTTCAGGCACTGACCTTGTTCAGAGTGAATTTAAAAAAAAAAGAAATACAGGAATGGAAATTCAAAAATCCCTATCCGTGACAGATGTCTATTGACAAGAGTTTTAAAGCCATGCAGATCAACAGATTGAAAAGAAATCATGATGAAGTTAGGAAAAATCTTCTCACAGGTTAATGCTGTAATAAAACTGACAGAATATAAGCAATTCTGATACCCAGGCAATCAAAGATGGCTGCTATCAAAATAAACTTTTTCAAAAACGACATTTCATGAAAAACAGACAATAAAAAAAAAAATAAAGAGCTTATTGTATTTTTTTATTATATTTTTCATATTATTTAACAGAAGTTTAAAAGTTATCTGCACTGCTATAAAATAACAGCTATTAAAAAGCAGTGCTCATTCTTTTGAAGTAATTGTTTTACTACCAGAAGAAAATGGCTTGGAATTTTGGAAACGCAAAAAACGATACTATCACACAGGCACTTACTTGAACTTCTTCAATTCCTCAGGAAAAGACATCGGTTTCTTCAACGTCTGCATATTCCCGTTTTCGTTTTGTTGAGTTGAAGTTTTGCTGAAGATATCAAAAACAGATTTCTGTTGTTGTTGTTCTTGTTGGTTGTTTTTGTTTTCATCTGTTTGTATTTTTTCTTCCTCCCCATTGAGAGAAGCAGTGGTGGAGTTGTTGACTGCGACATAAAAGACAAAAGATGAGAATGAAGGCTTTGAAAACTGTATAAAATAGGGGTAACCAAAATCAAATAATTTTCCTGAATCGACATTCGAATCAGTCATATGATAAACAAACAAAAACATCGTTCAATCAGCTCATATGTGAAGAAAAAATTCAAACTTATTTTAAAAATTATGGATTTGTTAATTTGTAATAGTGGCAGACACTGAATCAAATGATTTATGATTCGAATATCGTGAATCAAACCTTATAATTTAGACAATCCTAGAAAAGCCTCAACTCGACTCTCACCTCCCTATTTTAGACATGTTGGTACGGGCTTTAAAATAGTCCAAACGATTTCCTGAGCGTCGAAGAGGCGACTAAAAGGAAGCAAAGAAGTGGTAGATGGTTCTACCACCATCCAGGGCAGATACCCCTTACTGCATTTCACCATGGTGGTTCAGTTCTGTTTAGGATGTTTTCTGCTTAGAATGCAGTTTCTGGTACTACATCTTTTAGTAGCTATAGGCTCTGACCCCTTTCCCAGATGTTGACTCCAACTATTTTACCTCCATTTAAAATGAATCATACTATCAGGCTTTATCATATTTGTCATAATTTTTTTTATTTTGCTAGGAACAAAGTAAAGTGATCTGACATTGGCTTTAAAGATTATCACTAAGTCATTGTACAAATTCAGACGAATTGAAAAATTATCGAAAGAGACTTTGCATAGAAAAATATCAAGTTTCAAATCATTTTCTGTCTTACGGATCACAATGATTGTCAACTTTCGAACAAATACCAGAAGAAGATCATTAAAAAAACAAAAATTTACACATACCACTTTCCTCAGCCATAGACTCCTGTCTTGATGAATCAATATGACTGCTATCAACTACTAAGGAAGGTACATCATCAAGAGATTCAAAACCTGCATCGGACCTGGAAAAAATCAAAGAATTAATTACTTGTGATGAGTTGAGTAATTTGAAGAAAGAATTTCGTTTAAAATAAATTCAAAATTTAATATTTTTTTATAGCCACTTCTGAAGAGTGGATCACCCTGTCTAAGGCCCTGTAACAGCGGCCACTTATAGACTGACAGGGTTACGACTACTGGAAAGATATGATCTTTTCCTGTTCCGCTTAGCCTACCTAAGTTATTACACCCTGGGTTAGGTGGTGGACATGGATAAGCTAGCCGGACTCACCGGGGCTCGAACTCGAGATCTTCCATCCTGCGATGCCAACATGTTTAACCACTAAGCCATCGCGCCCACTAATCACTAAGTATCAAGTGTTATACTTTAAACTTTCAGATACCAGTAACGTATATTGACATTGACACTATAAAGCATATGTGACTCATCAAAGTTAACTGAGAGCCCATTACAATGCATCCTCTCACCATGTTGTCTCACGAGTATTGAGAATGGATCAATTCAGTTTTGTTTCATTAAATATAAGTATTAGGAACGAAAAAGGTTTCAAGGAGCAATATATACGAGGTGTCCCTGGGCGAGGCACCATAAACCACAGCCTTTGGACCGTGCTCGACAACCTTACCATTCCCTCATTGGTTCCACACTGGATGGAATAGCAAGACGCAAGATAAATCTCGTAACCAGATATAATTGTTATTTGCATACTGTGAAATAAAGTTCATTTCATTCATCCTTATTAAAATTATTCCAATAGATATCAAATTACCTTTGTGAAAAACTTGCAGTTCTTGATTCTGTAAAATCTGTATCCTTCACAAGCAGCCTGGTCAAAGTATCCTAAATGAAGAGACGTTTTTTGAAAAAAAAAGTGGATTCATGTTATTTTTAATTTTCACATGGTATTCAACAGGAGTTCATCAGAAAAAAAAGACTGTGAAAGGTCGATAAGACTTCGAACAGGATGATTTTCAGAAATTCAAATGATAATTGATTCTGTTTTTTGTTTATTCAAAATGGATTTCACTTGTTCTGACCATTTTGCTCAACCGGTGAAATGAAAATGAAAACTTTGTTTTCATTTCAACGTTCTCACTTCGTTTTCATTTCACTGGTTGAGTAAAATAGTCAGAAACTATGAATAACCCTGGTGACAAATACTCGATATGGATTTTTTGTTGTTCATTTGTAAAACAACAGGGGTGGCTAAAATTTTATATCCACAGAATTGAATATTCGAATCAGGAGTCATATAATAAACAACCAAAGTCGTCTTTTCACCAGCTCATAATTTACGTGAAAATCCGTAATCTTTTATAAAAAAAAATTAGAATTATCATCTTGTTGATTTCGAATTGTTGCAGAAACTGAATCGAATAATTTATGATTCGAATATTCCGAATCGAATATTTTGGAAAGCCCTAAATACAACCAATCATGTATCCGTCCAATGCACTAGTTTTTGGATGATGTGATCAATCAGTGACACATACTATAATAAAGTGGAAGCGTTTAAGCAAAAAAATTTCTGAGTAGCATACACAAAAAAGAAAATAAGTTTAAATAACATCAATTGAACTTGTGGTTAACCTGCCAAGCATCGTTGATTAAATAACTCGGGGTCCTAGCGAATCTGATTCATTTCGAAATCAACAGACCCAAGTAATAACTTAGTCGCTAAGTCAAACCGATCATATCTTTATAACAACTCTAAAAATGTTGATATAACTAGCACTAGTGAAACAGGGCCTTGGTCAGGGACAGAGAAGAAGCGCTATAAAAACCTGCTCCTAGATCTGTAAAAAATATCAGTTTTCTTGCATTGAAATTCACTTTAAGCATTTGGTTATAACTTCCGTTCAACTTGTCTTTAAAGTGGTTGCCTAACACACTGATCTTTGCAAAGAGTTCGGTTCAAAATAGAGTGATATCAGCCATGGTGTCTGAAATGACCTGTCACTGTTAGCGGTTTTCTTTTATTGATAATCCATAAGCAAAAAAGTTTCCTGACCATGATACACTGCTATTTCAAAATGGAGCAGCCATGGTTGATGATTTTGAACTGGTGTCTGAAATGATGGTGTCTGAAACGATGTCACTTTCTTCGGATAAATAAAAAAGCTTCAAAATCATCAACACTGCTATTTCATAGCAGTATTGATGATATTGAACCTTTTTTCTCAGATGCAAAATGAGACATTTCAATCTTAAAAAAAACTCATTTATAAAATTTTCCTCTGATGGCAGCCATTTGTTTCGGGTGTCTGAGTAACAGAATAGCTGTCGTTCTATCGGTCTGGTACCAGCAACCGCACTCTCAAGTGGTAAACATCACAAAAAATACTGATTCGCTATAATTGTACTGCATATTATCCCTTTCTAAGGATAGATTAAAAGCACCTATAACTTAGTCACTGCTAAACAGTAAAAAAAAGATAACAGGGACTATTGATTGTTTATAACAGTCTTTCAATTCCTTTGTCCACAATTTTATACCAATCACTTGATATGACCCAAGGCTATCGATTTGATTGAATTTTTTTTAAATGATTCAAATTCAACATACCGGTAGGTAATCCAAACATTTTGGTGTATTTAACAATTTTTTGGGAAGATGTTTTTGTTTGCTTACTTCGAAACTTTTGATTCGAAAAATTTCCATTTTAAATTCAGAAGAGGTTTGGTTTTGGATATGACACAAGAATTTAAAAGTTACTAGATCATGTGAAGGGCCCGAATGACCGAAATCAAATACAATTAATGTTGATTTCAGAATGATATTAAAATCATACAAGTTATTCAAATCAAAAGCCATAATTATAATAAAAAACAATATTTTTCCAGAAAATTATCAATTACTAAAATTTATATTAACATTTTGAATAGCTTAGAACAATTCAACAGAAAAACTCGCGTTTTGTCAAACTTTCTTCAGATGAAACTTAATTTTACTGAACACAATCATAGCAGTCATAGATTGGACTGTGACCCATGCTTACCAAAAAAACGAAGTGGGCCAAAGGTCTAAGTGTAAGAATCATCAGTAGTCAGTCCGCTGTTATAGATTCTAAAATTTTCCATCTTAATCAAAAAGAAATAAAGAAGTCCACCCCACCACCTTATTAAGCACTTATTCCCCACTTTCAACATGCATTTATATAAACATTCAAGTTTCTTTCAGTGACCAATCAATATTACAAACACTAATGATATTGCACACAAAAACTGCGTATAACACCAGATGGAAAAATATTCACCCCAAAATACAAACAAAAAATTGTTTGATTATAAAATGACCTTTAACTTATGGTCATGGTTTGCCAACATAGCTGAACTGTATTCTCAACTTAATTGCTCAACAACAAAAGTTGCGGCAAAATTATCCCCGTTGAGGAACTTAGAGTGGTCTAAGTAGCAAAGTCATCAGTAGTGAGTCTGCTAATACAGGTTGGAGAATTTTCACTTTTCTTTCAAAAAGTGAGAAGTCCACTCAACCCACTCGCAATGCCAGCTACTCCGCTACTCAGACACCCGAAGAAAATATGTTCAAAAAAAAAAAAAAGAAATTTTATCAAATGCACATCATTTAATGATATATCTATGGCTAGAAGATTGAAATGTTTCTTTGAGTGCATGGTAGTAACTAAACTGTATAAAAAGGTTCAAAATCATCAATACTGCTATGAAATAGCAGTGTTGATGGTTTTGAAGCTTTTTGTCCATTTGAATAAAATGAAATAAACATTTCAGACACAGAGAAGAAAGCCAAGATTCTGCCACCCTGTCGTATCCATGTTAAGCACTGATACACCATTCGCAACATGCATTTAGATAAGCCCTAAAGTTTGTTTTGACGACCAATAAATATTACAAACACAGATGATTATATTATTACACAAATGAAACTACGTGTACCATGAAAATGGAAAAAGGTACTTTCGAAATAAATGAAAAAAAATTTTGATATGAAAAAAAAATTTATGATAGAAAGAAAATATAAAAGGGCAATGAAAGCAAAAAAGTGGTAGATAGTTTTTTCATCACCCAGGGCAGATAGCACTCACTGCACTTTACCACAGTGGTTCAGTTCAATTTGGAATGTTTTCCGTTTAGAGTGCAGTTGCTGGCACTGCTTCCGGCCTTGCTCAGAGTTAAGTTCAACAAAAAAATAATGGTTATTAAAGCCTATGGTTATACGATATTCAAAAAAAAAGCTATGCAAAGCCATAAGCACGAAAAAATAAATTCTAATGAATGAGGCACCCGCACAGCACACTTTAATCAATGTAACATGCAAATATGTGATTTCCTTCACCATAATCAGTGTGTGTGGTAATATCATGTGTCATTTATTTCACACCCTGATCACATACCTTTGTGTTTGAATATTGGGCCCGATGAGGTCGATGTGTTGACTGCACAGGATAAAAATTAATAACAAATGAAAAAAAAACACATCAAGAGATAAAAAACTAAATTATTTTTCTCTATATTAATTTTTCATAACCGAAATTTGTTTGAGGCACATTCAATTTGTACATTAAACGTGGTGCATGGAGGAAATTACCAGCCTGGCAGAATGCCAGCTACGCTGCTACTTGGACAACCAAAGAAAATTGGTCCCATCAGAAGAAAATAGTATTAAAAAGCAGCATTTTTTAGCCACTTTTTCATGTAAATTCCCCTGACCAATGCTCTGTGCCAGCAGCCACTTATAGACGGAATGTTGTTGAAAAGATATGATCTTCCCTGTCCGGCTTAGCCTACCCAAGTTATTACACCCTGGGTAGAGTGATTGGCATGGATTGACAAGTCCGGACTCGAAACCAAGATATTTAACCAACGATGTAAACATGTTTAACCACTAATCTATCGTGCCATCACGCCCCACCAGTATAGAATGTAGTTGGTGCTATCTGCCCAGGATGATAATAAAACCATCTCCACAATTTCACAAATTAATTTTGTGAAACGTGAGACAAACGTCCACTAAAGAACCGAGCCTCTCGCATAATCACTTTAAAAAGAAAAACCTAACATCAGAAAACTCAAAAGAAGGACCCAAACTTAAATAAAAATATAAACTTTACATTTAAAATGGCCGAACTTCCTTACCTATTTCGATCACAAGGTCTAGTAATTGGCCACAGAAAACTCTTGAAGGTGGAAGATCCTTCATTCTTGTTATTAATCCTGAGAATCCTATTGATTGAAGCTTCAGGAATGTTTTGTTTTTTTCATAAACATATTCGGTTTTTAGCAGTTTGGTCAGCATCTGCAAAAAATGAAAACAACAGGTAAATTGAAGGTCGATAGAGAAGGTGTGTACCAGTTCGAGCTATGTCCCGGTCAGACTGTTAATTTCTGCTAACAATTAGCTTGGAAAATTACTTGGAAAAACCAGTAATTATGAAAAAATGTGACAGAATCTTGTTCATCTTCGGTTGTCTGAAATGTTGATGTCATTTTCTTTAGATGGACGAAAATGAAATTGAAACAATGAATGCTGCTATTTCATAGCAGTATTGATGATTTAAATTTTTTTTACAATCCGATCACTAACGGATACCAATAAGAAATTTTATTCTTCAAGCACGAGATATATCATAAAATAATGACCGTTTGAAAATTTTCTTCTGTGAGACTCATTTTCTTCGTGTGGCAGAATTGCTGTCATTCTGCCAGTCAATACTTCAACAATTTACACTACTGAATTCAGTTTAAAGCCCTATTTCATCCAAGATGTTACCTTGCATATTTTTATCCTGATGACTTCACTGAATTGCAGGATCGGTTAGAATAACATACAATAAATCAGCATTTCCCTGTTCATACATTAGACAATGTAGTTGGCCTTTGCAAGGACATTCAAGTAATGAAGCAAGCAGGTCAAGGCATTCACACAGCTGTAAAATAATAATATAATGGATCAATGTAATTTATTTTCGCAATAGTATCTTTTCTTGTCCCTACCCAAACCGACAGAATATCAGTTGCTCTGTTATTCAGACACCCGAAGAAAATGCGTTCCATCAGAAAAAAAAAATTAACAAAAATGTCTTTTTTTTGGGTTTTTGGTAGCTACTCAACTGTAGAGAGAGGTTTAAATCATCAATACTGATTCGATGAGTTTCGAACACACAAGAAAAACAAAACTCTGCGACTGTTTGGACCCACGGTGCTTTAGTATAATGGTGCAAGATGGTGCTGACAAACAAATTTATGCGCAATGACCTAAATGTTAAACACATTGGCATCGCAGGTTGTATATCTCGGGTTCGAGTTCCAACAAGTCCGGCTTGTTAATCCATGCCCACCCCTCAACCCAGGGTGTGATAACTTGGGTAACCTGAGACGAATAGGGAAAAGATCATATCTTCCAAGCAATTCTAACCCTGTCCATCTATAAGTGACTGTCGTTACAGGGCCTTGGTCAGGGTGTTCCACTCCAAGAAGTGGCTATAAAAAAAAACAAACAAAATACGAATTAACATTGTAATGGTTGTTAGGTGACGGGTCCCACCAACCATTCCTGTGCGAGCACAAGAGAAAATGAGTGAAAGGTTAGGCCAAAATCTTCTCCTAGACCAAAGGTCATGACAGCTATATTATCAACTTTCCTCTCCCACAAGATAAGAAAAAAATTGGTAAGCTAAGCAAAATGTTTCTGGCAGAGCAACGAGATAATACAACATGCATCTGAATGTATAAAGCGCCTTCTAGTATTTACGACTCACTTGAAAGAGACTGATAAGATAGATTTAAGTGTAGAATTTCCTTGTCGCCTATTCACATATATTAGCAAATTTGTACCTGGACTTCCTGTTGAGCCTTGGAGGCAGTTATGAAACCCAGTATGGAGCTCAATTCATCAGCAGTGATATCTCTGGCGGCATAATATTTAACTAATCCAAGTAATGAACTTCGGATCACTCTTGTGTCATCAATACTGATCTGAGAATCCGAGGAACTGAAAATAAAAATAATTGTGTTAATGCAATGAATTATATTTCACAGTATGTAATTAATAATGTTTACAATTATATCCGGTTACGAGATTCATTTTGCGTCTTGCTATTCCAAGACTGTCCCAAAGCTGTGGGATACATTGCCTCGCTTGCCCAAGGGCACCTCGCGTGTATTGCTCTTTGGAGGCTTTTTTGTTTCATTAGTCTTGACCATACTTTGCCGGGGTTTGAGCCTCTGCCATCCATTAGGTATTACATTCGGTAGCTATCGTCACTATCATCACGCCACCACGGCCCAATAGACATATGATGTGTGCGTATGAAAGGTATAGGATGGGATTTTATTTACCGGCATATCTTGCAGGTGAGAAGAGTTGAAAACACAGTTTAAACATATTGTGAACCACGAACTCACATGCACATACTAGTTTGAAGTCAAGGGTGAAGGTATCATCTTGATTATACTAATTTGCCTGTGCATGGACATGGTTAATAAAAGTAGCTGTGACCCATCAGCTACGTCCAGCAATCATATCGTATATGACCCCCTATCAAGAAATTCCCTCCGTGCAAGGCTGGAAGCAGTGCATAAAATAAACCAACTACTCGCCACTTAATAGCAAAGGGCTACTAAAAGATGTAGTACAAGCAAAAGCACGGAACACATCCTTAATGGAACTGAACCATCACGGTAAAAACACTGAGTGATATCTGCCCTGGGTGGTGGTAAAGCCACCTACAACTCCATTGCTTCCTTTTAGTCGTCTCTTAGGACACACAGGAAATACGTTACGTTTTCTAAAGTCCATACCAATAATAAGTTTTGATAACATCCAGCATATATTGCACTCCATATTTCTTTCTGAATGCTTTCCTGTTATCCTTGATCACTGTTGCCAGATATTGGATGTGTCCGATACGAACTGTGAATTCACTTCTACTCCAAATCCTAAAAAATATAAAAAAATAAACGATATAAAAATTTGACAAGAGACTGGAAACGTTCTTTGTGTTTAAGAACGTAATGAGGAATCGGATAGATTGCAAAAAATGTTGATAAATCATATTATCTAGTTGTATTAATTAAGAACTCCATATAATGAATCCACGTCTGGCACTCAATCCAAGACGTAATAACTGGGGTGGATTGAGGCAAACTAAACGGCTGATATTCATCTTTTGGATGGGATATGATTGGTTGAGAAAGCTTTAACCAACAGTTATATGAATCGATGTTAGCCTGTGACATGTCCAACAAGCCTCTCGCATACAATCATTCCCTACAAGATTCTAATCTGCAAGTAAAAATGACTAGAAATACATGGCTGAAAATGTATTCCCAAATTTGAAACGCTATTTCAAAGTTTTATGCTTATCAAAGCATTATTAAACACACAGAATTATTATACTTCTATCACAGACACTTACCTGAAATCGAACAACAAATACTGATAAACTTGTTGCAGTAAATTGGATCCCATAGTTGTTGATGAATCTATCGATTCCACTAGTAGCTGAGTTGCCATCAGTACATCTGCATCTATGAGTTCTGATGGCATCTGTTTAAAGTTTCAATGAATAAGACTGTTGAAAATTGTAACATAGAATAGATACACAGTCACTAAAAAGGTCTGTGCCCAACAGTTGTTGGTATAAGCTTGCTAGGACAGGCCATACATAGCAAATACAAAAATTTAAAAAAGGACTGTTTAGAATTTTGATTCAAGATTTAAATTGAAAATCTTAGCATCATACATTATACAGTAATACAAGAAAAAAGACATCCTTAATCAAAAATCAGCAAAGCTTCTTATATTTTCAAAAAAGAGACATATTATTGATCTGTTCATATCAAATTACAGGTAAAATTGAATCAAAAAGGTTTTGATCGCAGAAAAGAAATTTAATCTGTTGTTAAAAGCTCACTTTGCAGCAAAACATTGATTATGGGTTTATATGGAAGTTGTACATTATTTTCAAAAATTTGACACAAATGTGTAAACTTCACATGTAATAAAATTGAAAAATTTTAAGTGTACTTCCATAGAGAATAAAACAAACAAGAAATTTAGACGTCTTTTAATCATATCAACTGTTATTTATCATAAATAATCATCGAACTACCAGAAACAAATCAATTTACAAAAACAAAAAGTCTATTAATATTACAAAAATTAAAAAACATGATTTATTCACTATTCAATGAACAATGATGGTCTGTAATGCTGTAGCAGTTCAGGTTTTGGAAATTCACACATCACACTAATATAACGATTAAAAATTTCAGACAAAACCAGTACAATATCAGACAGTCTCTCGTATCATGCATACATCGAAAAAAAAGGTTTGGACTGATCTAAATGAATTACTAATTGCCTCGTTATTGCGAATATAATTTCATAAATCGTAAATACATTCATCCGCACACAAACATAAATATCTACCAGATCAGCACAAATATTACAAGGTAAACTAACCAGCATCTGTAAAATTGAGAATCATAAATTCATATTCCTATCACCTGAGTGCGATATTTGATGGTAGATTAAGCTAGAAAAGGAGTGCAATAGAGTCAAAATGACAATCGGTTATTTCGTTTTCAATTTTTTTTCCTAAAAATCAATTGCAATAAAGACAACTGTGACAACACTAAAGAGGCAATTGTGGTGTCTACAGTGATTCTGGATTTGGCTTCATTCATTAACCTCGCTGTAATGAATAACAGATAAAAACCAGCCCCATTTCATACATGGATCCGGTAACTACATACATCTAGCCATATTTCTTCAGCTTTCCACTCCCTGTGAATTCTATATCATTTTATAATCAAGTTACATTTCTCAGCTTTCCTCTTCCGCTGGATAAGAAAGATATTTCAATCCCTATCATTTTATACTATTATATTAGGCTTATTGCATTACGCAAAAGTGGTAAAGATCTTGGTTTTCCTTTGCCCTTTCCTAACTAAGCCCAGCTGAACCAGAAAAATTTCTTTGCAAGGTTCAGCTTAGCTTCCACATTCGCAAGGAATAAAATATACTATTTTAAGTGGCATTACCTTCTGCAAAAGAGCTCCTATAGTAGCAACACCAGTGCATTGCACTAACATATCTTCATTGACTGCATGTCGACCAAGTGATCCAGTACCTGCATGAGCTACAAAGTTCTTCAACAAGATGATGAAAGCTGCTACATGATTCCTTTGAAGCTTGAGATCTGGAAATTTAAAGTTTCAGAATATTATTAAAATTGGTATTGCTTTTAATTTTGTGGGCGCGATGGCCTAGTGGTTAAACATGTTGGCATCGCAGGTTGAAGATATCGGGTTCGAGCTCCGGCGAGTCCAGCTCGCTAATCGATGCCCACCACTCAACCCAGGGTGTAATAACTTGGGTAGGCTAAGCCGATCATATCTTTCTAGTAATTGTAACCCTGTCCGCCTATAAGTGACTGCTGTTACAGGGCCTTGGACAGGGTGACCCACTCAAAGAAGTGGCTATAGAAAAAAAAAATTAGGGTTGTAGGATTGTGTATTTTGATGCCTTGGGAACTATTTACAAATACAATCAAGATTCTTATTGAATAAATTAAATAAAAATAAAGTGTCATGAGACATCGTGTTGGCATTTGAGCATTTTCTTAAAAGTTGAAGTCAAACAGGTTTGTTAACGAGGAGGACTCCTGGATTCTCAGAGGAGTTCTGGATAAAAATTTGTTAATTGGATGGACATGCTAAATATATATAGATAGATATAGATCATTAAAAACAAAATATTGTCAATATGAATACTCAACACAAGACTGCTATCCTGATTTCAACAGACTATATTACTCTACATTCATCATTACAAATTGAATACTCTGAACATGAAAAAAATGTATGTATACCTGATGACTTAGGGCTTTCGATAACAACCCAGGATATATCTTCATCCAATGGTGAAGCATCTTCTTGTATGATGTCATCATTTGGAGATCTGTAACATAGGAACATTCAAAATAATTTGATAAAAGCAAATATACATGATGAGATACCATTTTGATTCTGCGAGCGAAGAAAGCTGAGGAACATACCACAATCGTGCGGTCTGGATATGTCCACAAATCTTCTCCCAGACAATCACCCCCAAATGTCCACATATTTCTATGATAAGTTTATTTTAAAACTCATCTGAAACACCTACCTTAGAAAAGAGTTAGCATGCTGAAAAAAGATGTCTTTCTGGAGAGGAACGATTCCACTGAAGTAATCACATACCCTAGGCTGAGCCGAGGTGAGATAAAACCCATGGTTCATTATTAATCCAAACAAAAAGGTCAAATATTTCGCCAATAATAAAACTCATGCGACTTACGTAGCCTCGTTATTTCCTTTATTAAGATGCATAGTATTGATTTCCTCTAGCAATGGAAATATGACATGAACACCTCCTATTGCATTGATCGAATCCTGAAAAAAATTCAATGCAAGTATTAGAGAACACAAGAAAAATTAAAAATGAGTTGATATCTGCCAATTGGGAAACCTTTCCTTTGGTATTTGTCAATTGATTAGTCAAAGATAACTTTTCTCAGACGTAAAATGAAGAATATAAAAATATTCTTCTGTATAACAATTTAAAAAACTTAGAAATCACATTGTTTCCGGGAGACATTCTAACACTATATCAATAGCAAACATTATGATCCTTGCGGATCTATTTACAGTATTTTAACTCGAGCCAGAAATCACAAACCATAAATATTCAATCTATAAATATTTAGATATTCAACAATTTTGTAGTGACACGCCTTTGTATATTTATTATTATTCATATTATTTTATATTATTTTTTGTTGACCACCCCCATGGAAAAGGACCTACGCCAATGGTCACTTATAGATGACCAGGGTTACATCTACTGATTTATTACACCCTGGGTTGAGTGGTTGGCCTAAATTAATGGGTAAGATTCACCGAAACTTGAACATGGTTGGTACAGATAATTCATTCTCTATGCCAGGGTTAACGTGCCGGACTAATTACTTATCCTTCTTCTAGACATTTGTGAGAGTGAATCCATACGCTTCATGCGAGGATGCTATAGCAAAAATATAAAATAACTAGACAAGAGATCCAAGAGTCTTTCTACACACATACACAGATTTATTTCTGTAACGTTTCGTATGACCAAGGTCAACTTTGCCAGACAGGCATTTTATACAAGGACAACCAAAAGCATTAGTTGACAATATAAAAGCATGAGATTATAGTCTTGGTGTGGACATGGGGTTGAATCATTAATTTAATAAACTTTTTTTTTTTAATTAAAATTCAAGGTCGAAAGCACTGCCTGAAAGGAACCAACTAACGGTCACTTAAAAGCAGAGAGCTACAAAAACATGTGGTACCACCAACTGCACTCTAAACGGAAAACATCCCGAGTGGAACTGAACCGTCATCGTAAAGTGCAGTGAGTGGTATCTGCCCTGGACAATGGTAAAACCATTTTATGTATATAACCAAAAGATGTGAAATAACAGACCTTCACATCCCAAGTTACAATCTTATGTCCAGTCAAATTTCCATCTCGAGGTGTTTGGCTTGAAGAAAGATCTCTGCATACGTATCTGTGACAGGCCTTTGCTGCATAGTACACTACGAGTTTAGATTTTATATCTCCTGGTACGTCATCTGAATTCATAACTGTCTTCTTGTCAGGTCCTAAAGTTCGGGGGAAAAAATTTGGATTAGTGAAAAAAGTTAGCTACCCTGTTGTTCGGCTTTGAAGGAAAATAGTCTTTTGGACAATTTCAATTAAAGAAGTTCGCTACTTCGTTACTCAGACACTGACAACAAACTGGCTTTTTTTGGATTTTTCGATTTTTATCCACCCTTTAACAGCGGCCACTTAAAGACGGACAGGGTTACAATTGCTGGAAAGATACCATCCTTTCCTGTTCGGCTTACCCTACCCAGGTTATTACACCCGGGGATGAGTGGTGGGCATGGATAAACGAGTCGGACTCGCCGGGACTCGAACCCGAGATCTTCAACCTGCGATGTCAACATTTTTAACCACTAGGCCATCGTGCCCACAAGCATACTCGATCAATAAAGTAAAGGCACCAAAATAGTGTTCCCCATTTGCACAAGAAATGAAGCATGAACAGCAGAAAGAATTGATCTCAATTGGCCTTTTTCTGTTCTGGCATTCGTAGTGTTTTGCAGTCATGTACAGGCTTGCTATGCAACACAATCCAATAAATGTAGATTCATGTACAAAGCTCACAAGCAACATTTTCTATTCCGTCAGCAATAATAAATAATCTCACCAGCAGCATTCAATGCTTTGACTTGTGCTTCTGATAAAACATCATGAAACGCAGCAACCGATCCGAGTTGTCCTCGTAAAGAAACTGCTCGTCCCCACACATCGTCCTGTGTACCTGCATCTATCGTCACGACTCTCTCGGTCTTGGATGCATTTTCAACACTGAAATGATACATTGTTGGTTTGTTCTATCTATAAGTTGTACAAAATTTAACAGGCCAATTATGGCTTCTCCCTTGTCAAGTAAAACTCAGAGATAAGGTTAGTAAATTGTATCACCTCATATACCTTGTATAAGTTTTTCACGATCAAATCAAAACTGAGAAAGCAATAAAAAAATCACGATCACAAAGGTACAATGTTCTGTGAATATGAAAAAGTAAAATAATCTGATAACAGCATTCAAGGTTATTCAACAACAATGAAACAGGCATTCATCCACACAGAATTTCGAAAGCAAAATAACATAAACAAGCAAGTTGAAAGAAAATAAATAAACAGAACAAATCAAGATTCCAATTAAAGACTTGCACACTAGACCAAGGTCACTGAATATCATTTTTTTACGATATCAAAAATGCTAATGCCATTTTCTATGGTTGAACGCAGAAGCTTGAAAACCAAAACGAACCCTTTTCACAGTATTGTTGTTTCTGTTTTCGACTTTTAGTAGGAGATGTATATAGTTTGCACCGAACATTTGAATAAAAATCCTAAATTATTTCAACATACTTAGACGTTTTTCAAATCCATGAAACCACCTGTGTGATAATGGTTTCTTTAGATCTAGCTCATTAGACCAGGGTGACAGTATATTGTTCATCACCGGGTGTCCAAAATATGCTCATGTCATTTTCTTTGTATGTGTATGAAACTTTAAAACCATTAACACTGCTATTTCATAGCAGTATTGACGATTATAAACATTTCTATACAGTTTGATTGCTACCAGACACTCAAAAAAAAATTTCAATCTTCTAGAAAGATATATATCATGAGTCATTGCATATTTACTATATTTTTTTATGACGGAACCAATTTTCTTCAGTTGTCTCAGTAGCAGAGAAGTAAGCATTCTGTCAACCTGCATCACACCTTATGAAATCACAATTGTTTAAACATTCAAACAGATTCATCAAATATTTGGAATGAACCAAATAAAATGCATGCATGTGAGTCTAAAAGTATTGAATCTCTATAATCAGCGATATGAAAAAATCTTAATAATCAGCGGCAAGAAAAAAGAATCAGAATCAACAAAGAATCACCGAAATGAAAAAGAGGATTGTTAATTCGATTGCAATGATACATTGAAGACAAGCATGGCCCTCAAATAAATTCTTGAGAGAAAAAAAAACTGTGGTACTTTTAGAAAGGAGTGACAGAATCAGGCTTCCACCTGGGTGTCAGGAACCTTCATATTCTATTATTCTCTTGAAATGAACCAAAATTCCCAAACTATCAAGACTGCCACTTTTTATTTCTGAATTTCATTCCCGACGAATATTCAAAAGACCAAATTTCCTCACTTCTCTGTGTGGTATTTATTGAGCAATGAGCATATTATTTTCCCGCTAGATATTTCAATTACCGGTATGTTAAAATGTTTACCACAATAAATTTGGCCAGACTACAATTTAACTGAAAACAATGGTGCAAAAATAATCATAGAAATATTTGTGTGATTTGAATCAAACAAATTAAAAAAAAATCAAATAAACCTTAACAGAAATTAAAAATAAAATTGGCAAACAGCAATTATCCTCGATCTTAAAGATATTTTAAGAATAATTTTAAAATGGCTGATGACTTTTTCAAACCTTTTTCTCAGAGTTTCAATGTCCAGACGAGTTTTGAGTTTTCTAGATGAATTTTGCAGTTTATATTTTAAAAGATAAAGTTAAAAAAAATATAGTCATTGTAAATAAATAGAAAGTACCCAAAAGAATTAATGTCGGACTTTTGATAAAAATAATAATAATATTATTACTCAATCGTTGTTATGAATATAAAATTTGAACATTTCATCCATTCACTCATCTTCAATAAAAATTCAAAACATACTTACATAGCTGAATATCAGTATGACTCTCATCATTAAAAAAAATTTCTGACAAGATAATATTCTTCAATATATTGGTAGCTCTGACATACTTTCTGTATGTCGTAAGAGGCACCGAAAAGAAAACAAAGAAGTGGTGTATGGTTTTACCATCGCCGAGAGTAGATACCACTAATTACACTTCTACACTTTACCATGACGGTCAAGTTCCGTTTGGATTGTTTTCCGCTTAGAGTGCAGTTGCTGGCAATACACCTAATAGTAGCTTTTTCGTGATAAGTGGTCATTGGTTGGTTCGTTTTCGCCACTGCTTCTAACCTTGCTCAGAGTGAATTTCAATAGATTGTTAAATCATATAACAATTAGAATGCTAGTTTGGTGCTAATAGCATCTGAAGGCTGACAGAAGTAAACAGTTAAAATCAGTTTCTCGCAAAAAAAATTTCGCGCATTGAAGTTCGTAAAATAATTTTCAACCAAATTCCACCCATAATCAAAGAAATCTCTACAATAGGAAAACTTACACAGTTTCCGATCCACCACTCCGGAATGCAGATGGTGAAAAATTTGTGGGTGAAAGTGAAGAAAAATTTCCAACAATGGTACGAGGTGAAGGAAGATTGAATGTAAAACGGCTGTGAATGAACGGTGCATACAACATGTTAGGACAACGTGCTCAAGAGCAGTTAAAACAATGAACAATAAATAATGTCAACACAGCACAACAATGGTCATGATAAAGTATGATTTTGTTTTTCTAAATTCCCTTTATGCAAAAAGAGACTAAATATTT
Source organism: Styela plicata (assembly GCA_963675895.2). Classification (NCBI taxonomy): domain Eukaryota; kingdom Metazoa; phylum Chordata; class Ascidiacea; order Stolidobranchia; family Styelidae; genus Styela; species Styela plicata. The sequence goes on from OZ023149.1 coordinate 5,324,735, forward strand.
TTATTCAAATGCTGTCTACAAAGGAACGAGTTACACCAATTTTACGACAAAAAGCTACTTTAAAATGTAATACCAGTAGCAGAAGCCTTAAGGTCACAATACGCGTTTGCGTAGGTTGCGTTTTTGCTAGGTTTGCTTTATTTTACCCTCCCGTTTTTCGCAGGCACAATGCTCTGCATGCATTTCCTTACGTTTTCCAATGAAACAGAACGGTTTGCTACGAAAGGTAAATCGGAGTGCTTTTTTGCGTTTGTGTTTTGTACGCATGTGAACACGATTAACGCAAAGCAATGCAGGCATGTATTGCCGTTTTTATTTTATTACCCGAAACGTAATGCAACGCTTCGGTAAGCCAACTTCAAGTGCATTGTTTACATTCGGGACTCTATAATAACCATTTTTCCAGCATGGAAATGTGAGATAAGCATATCAAATATTCACTTTTTTGGTAAATGAAACCATGCTTTGACAATAATGTTGGCCTATGGTACAGTAATGGTTTTACATACAAGACAAAATGAATGATTTAAATTTTATGTTTCAAAACTTCATCAATAGAACAAGGACACAAATGATAGAAGTTTAGATACGTCAATAGCCAAATATCGTCAATGCCATCAAAAGTTCATTCAACAAGACAAATCAGCCAAAACTGTTTTTACTTTGTAAAAAATAAGTCAACAAATTCAATATAACATTTCCATTGAAAACTGTGCTGGAACAAAAATTCTGTGAAAAACTATGGATTTAAAGGGGAAATTCCATGGCAGATAATATCTACATGTAGCAAATGCATCATCGTTGCATGAAAAATCGGTTAAAACTTATGGTATCATGTGACACCCCACAGAAAGTGAAAACATTAGTGGAATAGTTTAAGTGAACATGCAATATATACAGTGAAATACAATATAGAGCCAAGCAACACTTTGAAAAGCCAAAGAGCATTTTGCCGGTTTGTCTTTTAAAATGTTGCCATCAACAAGCTAGGTTATCCAAGTCCTTATACATTTTCATTTCTCACGCATACAGTGGAAGGATATGAATAGATGTGCCTAGACTACTTTTATTGATTTATTATTCATAAAAAAAAAATATTCAAATAGGATTTCCTGGGGATTCAAAATCAACTGAATCATGAAAGCTAATTTTTTCAGAAAATAGAAGTAAAGCTTCATGTATTTAGTAATTTTCTGGAAAACTGTTTTTGTTTCTGCACCATAACTGACTCAAAAAATCATTTTTTGATTTTCAAATTTTATTTGATTCGAAATCAACAGATGTTGGTTTTGACACCCCTACTTATGGAGTGAATCCCTAACATTTTTGTAGGAAAACATGGCCAAAATTAAGAAATTCAGCTCAAAGTAAAGAATTCTAACCCATGCAGCTATAAATAAAGTTAGAAAAAGCCAGCCATGGAAATATTATTTGCTTTGCACATGGTATTATTAATTCATATCCAAGTTAAGTCATATCATTCAGTCAAACACAAGCCAAAGATGTCTGTCAGTGCTTCACAGCTTCATACTTAGGAAGAGGATTTCACTTTCATCCTGTGGGATAGGAAAGCTGAGAATACGACTTAACCATATGGTGGAAAAGCCGGACTGAACCACTGTGCGCTGATAAGGTGCCTGCAAACCTCATCAATATTCATAACTAAGAGATTCAAATCATCGTAAGGACAGTCAGGGATGCGCAGTTGAAACATATTCTTAACAGTTTAACCGATTGAGCAAACTGAGTTGGATAATACGTTAACATGACTGGGCCTGAACAGTTAAATTGTTAAATTCACACACGCCAGTTGCATGCCTTCTATGTACCAGACTAGCAAGATGATGCTTTGCCACTCAAACACCCAAAGAAATAAGGTTCCATCTGAAGAAATTTTGCAGCAAAGGGCAACACATCATAATTTGCTTATTGTTAGAAGATATGTCTTTTTGAGTGTCTGGTAGCAACCAAACTGTAAAAAAAGGAAAATAGCAGTGTTGATGGTTTTGAAGCTCTTCATGAGTGACAATACCATTTTGGACACCTGGAGAAAACCATGAATCTATACTGACCCTGCTATGCACCATCTAATCGATCACACCATTTTGTTAAATTCTAGGCACCATGATATAAAATACCTTTTCAATGGATCTAAATGCTTATGCAGTACAGGATTTATATGATCGGTGATTTGCTCTTTCCTGCTTTAAGTGGTAAAGGATCAAAATTATGAAAGAAATTGAATTTATTTTGAACATAGGGCTGTCCAAAATATTCAATATGATTCGTGATTCGTGGATCATAAATTATTCGATTCTATTTTCCCTCTGATTTAAAATCAACAGGATCTAAAAAAAAATCCATTTTTCGAAAATATATGTCAATTTAATGTCTTCAACGATTTCCTGGGGAAATATTCATGTTTTTTTATCATAATACCTCTAAATTCGATTCGATTTCGCAAAAATTATCAGATTTGATTCTGAATTCAACAGGTATTCGATTTCGGTCACCACTAATTGAAATACTTCCACCTTCAGCTGCTTAGATGAGCATTTTTTTTGAACACTCAAGTCAGGTAAACATGTTGACGAATACCAAGAAGGTGGCAGATGGTCTCACCATCACCCAGGGCAGATACCACTCACTGCACTTTACAATGGCGGTTCAGTTCCATTTGGGATGTTTTCAGTTTAGAGTGCAGTTGCTGGTACTCTTTTTTAGTAGCTCTTTGCTAATAAGTGGCTGTCAGTTGGCTTCTTTCAGGCACTGCTTCCGGCCTGGCTCAGAGTGAATTTCAATAAAAATTAAATAAATTGACATATTAAATCGAAACCAAACACTCAATTTATTCACTTTAGCTTTTATAAAGACAATATCTGGGTCCATTTAGCTGAGCACAAATTAAATAATTGGTTAAAAACGGCTGAAAGACAAATTTAAAGCTTCTTTGTAGAAGTTATTAATCGATCTAGTTTTTTATTAAATTCTCTGAGCAGAATTCCTTGCAAAACTCTCTCTCGCACAAATTGGTCAATCTGATAAATTGTGTCGAGAACAATTTATAATTTATCACAGATCGGATGTAAATCATTCGCTTTGGTAAACTGATTATATATATTAAGCATATAAAGTGAAGTCGCTATGCAGAATAAATAAGGATGATGCTTCAAATTTCTTCAAGTTGCTGCGTGAATTTTTTTAAGCAAAATATACAGAAGATAATCAGTCAGATAAGAAAAAAAGCAATTATTAGCGAATGCTGAAAACAGAAAAAAGGGGAGATATCTATCCGATTGGTATTTACAAAAATTTGCATATTTACCTTGGAGTGCTTGGAGATCCATAAATTTTTGGGGTGACAGGAGTCCCTATTTCACTCAGTGGTGTACCAGGAAGTCCGGGAGTGGACAGAGAAATATTTGAGGCACTTGTACGCAAACCAGCTGATCCGATATGGCACATTGAGAATGTTTCACCGAGGTTGGCACATCTGCAACGAAAACAAATATGGTTATCATACATATTTATGATTTCAATGTTCAAATTTACATTTTCAGACTCGAAAAACAAAAGATAAGAAAAAGCCTTAACTATATGGCACAGCATGAACCTCTCATACAATAAACAGTATCAAGTCGATATGTAGAGATTTTTAAACTCATTCTAATTTCTCCTGTGCACAAACATTGGATGAAGGTAGCCACCATCAGTGGGTTTATTTTTTAAATAAATTTCACTCTGAACAAGGCCGGAAGCAGCGCCTAAAAGAAACCAACTTACAACCACTTAATAGAAAAGAGCCACTAAAAACTGTGGTACCAACAATTGCACTTTAAATGAAAAACATTCCAAATGGAACTGAGCCACCATGGTACAGTACAGTGTGTGGTATCTTCCCTGGGTGATGGTAAAACCATCTACCACATCTTTGCTTCCTTTTAGTCGCCTCTCAAGATACACAGTTAATTTTACTATTCTAAATCCTGTACCTAATAGACAGGTAACCAGATAACCCTCTGGGCTGAACTCCTGATGTGCCAGCAAATTAGGCAAATTTTTAAATACACAAGTCAGTCGTATGCCTTTCTATGAGCCAGGCTAGCAGAATGCCAGCTACTCTGCTACGAAGACACCTGAGGAAAAGGCTACATCAGAAGAAGATTTAACGAATGGGCAATACTTCATATTATACCCATTTTTAGAAGATAAAAATATCTAATTTTGAGTGTCTGGCAAGGTGGTAGAAGTTTCACCTTCGCATATTCACATTCCCCCAGGCCATATACCACTCACAGCACTTTACCATAGCAGTTCAGTTCCAAATGGAATGTTTTCAGTTTAGAGTGCAATTGCTGGTACTACATCTTCCAGTAGGTCTTCACTATCAAGCAGTCGTTAGTTGGTTTTCTTTTAGGCACTGCTTTTGGTCTTCCTTTGCAAAATTTTATGAAAAAAAAAAAAAACTATAAAAAAGGATTCAAAATCATCAATACTGCTATGAAATAGCAGTGTTGATGGTTTTGAAGCCTTTTGTGAACGACAATACTATTTCGGACACCCAGATAAAACCCATAATTCTGCCATACAACCAATTCCAGTTAAATGGGCTTGATTGAGAAAAATAAATATAAATGTTACCTCAGAGTAGTTGTCATTACAAGTCTTCCGTCGATATAAACATTCAATGTACCGTTGCTTCCAAATGGTCGTTTTGCTGGATGATGGACAATGTGGAGGCAATGCTAGTTGAAGAATTTCAAAGATATTAATATAAAGCCCCAAGAAGTTAAAATGCAATAATATTGATGTCCAGAAACTCTAAAACCAGGCATTCATAAAAATTTACAAGATTCCAAAATTTTTCAATCATCCTTTGGGAAGTGTAATATATTAGTTCAGATGGAATAAATAGAATATTACACATACAATAGGCAAATATTTCAAAAAAATTCAAAAAATTTCATTATGGCTTCGTAAAAGTTTTGCGAGATTACAGGAACTCGTAATTTTGCAAGTTTGCAAGCCAGCTAAAACGAGGCTTGCAAATTCGTAGGATTACGTGTTTCCAGAATCCCGCACAGACTCCTTAAACCACTCAAGAAGCCATGATGAAATGAGAGTTAACATTGAGATATTCATTTGAAGGATGAGAGATTGATTCATTCAGGTCCTTTTTGCTTATTTCCTGTCTAATCCAGAATAATTTCATCTAATCTGTTATATTACACTCCTTTGGAAAAAAAAAATTTGAAATCTCGCAAATTGTAATGAGTCCACAAGTCTGAAAACTGTATAAAATTCATTTCAGAAGCAGCCACAAAGATATGTTCATTGTCCGTGATCTTAAACCTAAAAAGTTAAAACCAGGGACATCAGTCCAAGATCAGAATTTTTGAAGTTCTGTTTGAACAAAATCCACTAACTAGACATGTATTTATTTGAGGGCTTAACCAGAGTTTCGGACACTTTTCAAATCGCATTATTTCGAATATGATTATATTTAAAACAAACTCATTCACAACTGTTTTAAGATATCGTACTAAATATTAGTAAAAAACACATTCGTTGTTCAAATTCAAGCAAGACTGAACAAGAACAAAATAGCTGCGTATTGATTTTATGGCCAGGAATTATAAATTTGGCAAAAAGTATTATCATAAAAAATCAACAAAAAATCAAATATTTTTCAAATGTATGCTTTTCAAAGTACGAACACGACAGAAATTCACGTTCGCGAACAAACAAGAACCTATTAGAAACACAACGAATCTTGTCAAAACGCCAAAGATTCCATTCGAATTAACATTCAAAATTATGACATTCCTAATCAGTAGTCACTTATTACAGTTGTTGCAAAGTTATAATAACCAGGTTCAACTAAACCCGCCCAAGTTATTACACCCTGGGTTGAATGGTGGGCATCATTAAACAAGCCAGCACAGTTATTTAATTAAAATGACTCACCCATTTATTATCGATCAGAGGAGCTTCATTTAATTTGACAGTCAAATAATTTTTCTTATTACAAACTGCGATCACCAGTTCACATTCTGGAGTAAAGAATGCTTCCATACCAGTCCCGGATGATGAGAAAAAACTGTGAGAGAGAAAATAAAAATTATTAATGTGATGTTCGCAAAAGCAGAAAAAATTTCAGCCGTGGTCATGGGTCACATCAGTTGTAAAAAATTGGAAAATCGTCAATTTTTATTCCTCTTTCTAAGAAGTGGTAGATGGTTTTAACACCACCCCGGGAAGATACCACCCACTGCACTTTACCTTAGCAGTGTAACACTGCTTCCAGTCGGCCTTGAGTCAGATTTCGATAAAAAAAAGTCATTTTCTTCAGATGAATGAATCATGTCGCTACAAAACCATAATCAATTTTATAATACAAGATTAATTACAATTTTATACACTTGCACCTGTAGATGAAAAAAATACACCTGTTCACATAAACGATCTAACGGAATCGCTTTTCTTATGTTTCAATAAAGTCTGAGTACGCAGCAATGAAAGACATTCTTAAAATCACCAACAAAATAGCCATTACCGAATTAAGGGAAATACTTTTAAATTTAAAAATATTAAATATATTAACTTTTCAATTAGTTTGGAATATATCCTTATAAAACTCCATTTGAGAAAAAAAAAGTATATAATTAAACAGCCTAAAAATTATATATTATATCTATTATTATTATTATTTTATTATTTATGGCAATAAAAAAAACTCCGAAAACATGATCTTGATGAATTCGCACAAACTTATATAAACATGCTTCTCAAAATCACCCACATTGGATATCTAAAATCAAAATTTATATATAATCGAGTATGGTCATTTCCGAATGAATCAACTACGATTCTAGGCAAGGCTGATTGTTATTTAGCAGTATACCAAAGTTTCAAAGTGAGCCAATTTTTTTAACAATTCACTCTGGGCAATAACAAAAAAGCTACTAAAAAACCACTTAATAACAACCAGCAACTAAAAGATGTAGTACCAGCAACCTCGTTCTAAGCGGAAAACATCTCAAATACAACTGAACAGTAATTGTAAAGTGCAGTTGATTGGCACCTGTACTGGTAGGAGGATAGAACCCTATACCACTTCTTTGCATCTTTTTAAACGCCTTCTACAACACACAAGAAATTTGTAAGAACTACTCTAAAGTGGTCAAATAAGTAGTTTCCCATCGCTTGCAGGTACCTATAACACTAAACTACCTACCTGTACAGTTGTCTTCTGCATTTGCTTCTTCTTTTCATATGTGGATGAAAATTAAGACACAGCCATGCGTGGAATGAAAATCCTGATCCTCCCCACTTCTTAATCTCTGGGACTGTGATACCCTGGAAGATAGAATTTGGGTGTTAAAATCAGCTTATTTGCTGCGAAAAACATCTCATAAATTTGGATGACAAAAACATGAAAATCCAGACCTCATAAAACATGAGCTGTCAACGCTGATTTAAAGCAAGAAAGAACAGTAAGAACAACACAAGAGATTGACAATTCAGAAAGGTTAAGTTAAAATGAGCTTTACAATGGTTTGCGCATTATCGTTAGATGTATAAAAACACTCTGGTTCCTTTTAAAAATGTTTAGGAATGTTAAAATTATCCTTATACGAAATTGTTGATTGTCTGAATTCTTAAGTGGTCAGATGAAATGTCACAGAACTAAATTAGTACAATGAAGGCTGATTACATATATTCAATTTCCAGTCTAGTTAATCATTTTCTCATTTATTCTAAGACGTTGCATAGACATAGGATAAGTGTCTAAATCTTTCGTTGTAAAAGTAATACAAGGTAAAAAAAAAAACCGAACTTACAGAGGTGGAATCTTGCAAATCAAAGAAATGCGATGATTTCCTCTCTGCTGTATCTTTCCTGGCCATTGCTGATAAGCTATGGAGCATTCGTCCAAAGTACGGATTCTGAAATATTAATAACAATATATTAGCACATTAAATATTATTGAAAGCAAAATAATATAAAGCCACACCACAAGGAACAAAATTAGCATAAAATAGGTGAAAAAACGAGGTTAGTAACTAGGATAAGCTCAGCTGAACTGGAAAACCTGTAGAAAACAATAACCCTTATCCACTCATGAGTGGCCGTGGCATTAATTAGGAACTTAGCTAAGGGTGATGAAGTTAGATGAGTATCAAGCAATCTTTATACCCAGTGAAAAATATAATTTTGTCAAGCATGATTCACAGATGGACCGCGTCTTGTCGACACGATCCATCAGTTACTCATACTCAACAAAACATACATAATCACTAAATTTTTGATGGAGCAGGTAACATTTTACAGACCTAGGCTTGCAAATTCGTGGGGTTACAAGTTTCTAGATCTCACACACGCTCTCTCATGAAACTCTCACAAAGCCGTGATAAAATTTTAAAATATTGATTGATTCTTTGAGGTTCCTTTTACTTGATTCCTGTGTAATCCAGCATTAATTCCATTTAATCTGCTATAATACCTTCCTTATAGAAATATAAAAAAATTCAGAATCCTGCAAATTGTAACGAAGTTGCAAGCATGTGGACCCATCAACTGTTCTACAATAGTAAATAAGTTGACAACAAAAGTTAACTTAGAATTTCGATTAAAATCCAAATATCAATGTCAGTAGAGTTGAGCAAAACTTAATAATATGGAAGTTGAATACTATTTCGAATCGGCCCGAATCACTAGTCAATTCCATGTTAATAACAAAGTGATTTTTTAAAAAGTAGACTGTGCAACACAAACTGAACAATGGACATTTTTTTACAATAAAATCTTACCAAATGCCTGTGTTGCTCTGAATCTTGTCTCAATAGTTCAATATAAGCAGCTGTCTGCCTTGGTGACATCGAATATGTTCCTAGTAGTTCAATCAGTTCTAATAGATTAAGTACTGTAGTTTTGTGCAGGTGCGGATGTGAGACCAGAATCACTAAAAATAAAATAATATTAAAAAATCTTGCAATGATACAAGTGGTTCGGGAAACAGTTGTTGTCCCTCACTGATGGATCCCAGGTGGCTCACTTTTGACTCAGTAAAATGTCTGACAAGAAATTACCGTAAAAAAATGCACACGGTCCAAAAAATTAAGGGTAACGATTATTTTAATAAACAAAAAAAGCGAATAAAAAATGGCGCCAGAATCAACTTAAAAATGAAAAAGATAGAACTCTCCGCCAATACACCAAGCAGATAACTGCATGTACGTAATATGTAGCAGAAAGATTGGGACTGAATTCAATTTAACCCAAACATACCATAAGCATGAAAAATAAAAAAACAAGAACAGTGCACTCACAGGTACTACTAACTCACCAAGGACTTTAGTAACAACTTTACATAAACAGGCGATGATTTTATTTTCATTGCATGATGTGAATAATCTCTTTAATATACTGGACAACCAGATTTGCTGCTCAACCTAAATAACAAAGGATAAAAAATATCATTTTCTCATTCCACAGAAATACAAGTTTATTGTAAGCTTCCGTTAAATTATAGCCCAACTTCTTCAGATATTCTTCTTGATATTTTTGTATTGACTCTTTAATATTATCTCATCCGTGTACCCTTGTGAATTCTGTCACATAAGGATCAAGGATTGTCGAAAAAAAAACAGGTAATCTTTGCCAGATATCAATGTATTGATGAATTATTAATCAGCATTTTAGAACCATGTCTACAACCAAATAATAAAGGTGTGGCGACTATTGACAGCAGCACACATAGCAAATTTCCAAGTTCCAGTAAATGGATTTAGTAGTAAGTAAATTTTTATCCCCGCTAATACTAACTATACCAGTGCTAATTTGGAATGCATCTAAGCTGTGGTGGTAACTCCGACCTTCTGTTTACGCACAGTATTTGAACCTATATAAGTATACACCAAGCATCAAAGTGTATATTAGCCTCCACGAAAGTTTACGTGTATGCAAATGTACAACCGTGCAAACGTAGGTGTGAACAAGCGTACAAGAGTTGGGGCCGCACTACATGTTTGCGTAGGTTGCGTTTTTTCTAGGTTCGTTTTATTTTAACCTTGCGTTTTACGCAAGCGCAATGCTCCGCATGCATTAACTATCGTGTTCCAATGAAACAGAACAGTTTGCTATACAAGCTAACAAAGAGTGCCTGTTTTGTTGCATGCGTTTGAGCTCTGTAGGCATGTGAACACAATTAACGCAAATCAATTTAGACAAGTATTGCCGTTTTTATTTTGTTACCAGAAACGTAATGCAACACATCGGTAAGACAACTTCACGTGTATTGTGGTGTTCATACATTTATACAAAGGGTAAAATTATGTGGCTACAAACGCTCTTTAGCCCATTCATCGTAAGTAATATGGTTCTTGCATAAAAAGCTATCCGCCCTTCAGTGGTTTAAAAATTCTGCTTTAAAGAGTTCTTTTCTAACCTTGCTTTAAGAAAACTTTAATTAAAAAAGGCATCCAAATACGCACAGGTGCAAAGTTGCCACCGTGCATTTGAAGCAGGGTGTCAGAATCTTGGTTTTCTTCGGGTGTACAAATAGCTAATTTCCTTTGGGTTTTCAGAAAAGGGTGGGCATTGAAATTTCATTCAAATGATTCTGAATCTTTTTTCTACAGTTTGGTTCTTAAAAGACACTCAAAAATCGGCATTTAAATCTTCTAGCCATGGGTATATCATGAAATACTGCCAATTAGCCAATCTTCTTCTGATAAAACCCATTTTCTTTGTGTGTCTGAGTAGCAAAGTAGCTGCCATTCTGCTAGTCTGATTTGGAATTTCAAAAATCTGAAGTTACGCAATAAACAAACAAATCTTTTTTAACATCTTATAATTGATGTAAAAATACACACTCACTTATGAAAAATATAAAAATTATCATTATGTTGATTGCAAATTGTTGCAGGAATTAAATCTAACAATTTAGGATTCGAATATTCCAAATTGAAAATTTCGGACAGCCCTATCGACCCATTCATTTTAAATAACAACAATACGAGGAATATAGCACCCCTCTCTACGTCTAAATGTAACCAACATTCTAAAGTATTTAGAACTTACTTGCTTTATATCTGGAAGCCATTGCATCAACATTAAAACAACAAATATATTTTTAATTGGTTGAGGACGTTTCAATAACATTTGTGCTTCAACAGCCTGTAAAAAGATATTTTATGATTTTCATGATAAACAAAGTGAATATTCATTTTCAATAAACAAAATGATTTATGTGATTAACAAAACACATGCCAAGCAAATGAAAGACAACAAAATGATGACTAAAATTCCTAGATCCTAAATACAATATTATTTCGCCAATGTTCCAACCATCTATTTGAGTACACATCATGTCAGAAAAAAATGTATTCCTTAATTAGAGAAGCGAATGAGGAAACTTTTGAACGATATCTTATCCAGAGCCAGTTGTTACTTGGTATGTGACAATATGGAAAACGTCTCATTTTTGATGCAAAGTTATTTTTTGAACATGATACTCTCCAAATTAGATAAAGTAAGAATGAAACAAAAGGAGTTTCTTCACTTTCGTTCAGGGCAGGCACAACTACTTTTGTCTATTATGGCACTTTAATTTCATAGGTTGCTCCTTCAATATATTTTCTGTCCAAAGAGCACAATTGATGGCTTTCATTTTAATTCTGCCCTTAAATATTTCCTGGACTATCCTTATCCAACCCTCCTTGAATTATTATATAACTTAAACTCAACAAGTAACAAAAAATAAATAAACAACAAAAAAATAAAAAATAAAACGAACATAAAATAATTACCATATTTAAAAAAGAAATAAAAATTTCATTCGTTGGTGTGCTCAGATCACGAACTCTTTCAAACAAGAAAGTATAACCAAGGTTATCCTGGAAATATTCCTGTCAGATGATGATGGTGAATCGTGCATGAAAATGAAGAACATAACAGAATGAGAACATAAATAATAACAACATGCAAAATGAAAACAAACAGAGCAAAACACAGACAACAAGCAAAAAGTAATAAATTCATACTTTGCCATAATATGGACTCAAAAGTTTTTATATAGGCAAGTAAGGTTGTGACTAGGGCTGGGCAATTCGATTCGGTGATTTGAATCGATTTTAAGCCTAGATCAATTGTAAAACGGTCATAGAAACGAAAGGATGCTAAATAAAGTGGAATTTTTCATTTTTAACGACAAAGTGCAATCGATTTTGGTCAAATTTGACCAAAATCGGTTGTATTTTAACGTTAAAATAAAAATACATCTCTTTTAAGTCAGTTTATGCTAATATCTGTAATTTGTAACTGTATATTCCCTGATCATCATAATGGAGACTATAATAGTAATAGTAAAATGGGATATCTGTTATTTTGATGAAATCAACCATTTGATCAGATTCGAACAAAATTATTCGAATCATCCAAATGATTCCGTTTTGTCCAGCCCTAGTTGCGCTTTCTAATATCTTCATTTTCGAACCAAAAATCAAATGGTTCGAATGGTATTATTTCAAACAGAGACTGAAGCGATTCCAAAAATACATGAAAAAAAATTCAAGTAGACAAATTTCACATCTTCTCATAAGATAAATTGCATTAAGTATATAAATTCTCGAAACAAACCGGACAATAAGTACGTACACAACTGTTGGCAAATAACAACTTTTTTTCCGACTCGTATAACTAATTACAGCAGTGAGTACTGGTTTTCAAATCAATCAAATCCGATATGTATTCAAACTATTTTGAATTTTGTAGTAAAACCCATAAGACATATAATTATTTATTCCTTTTAATACATTTATTCCAACCAATATAAGGAGTCAAAATGTGACACAAAACACATGCTTAATCAAAACAAATCCAATGTGACCAAAAATACAGAACTTTAACAGAAAACAGACGGCTGCAGGGCAGGACAAATTATTGGTTTGACTGCTATAAGAACTTTTCCAAACTAAAAATAGCAGAAATTCAGATACCAACAAATTTTTTTTTTTCTTAATCAAGTCTACTTGAACTCTATATTTATCAACCGAAAAATCATTTCATGCAGGTGGAAAAACCTGATACATATCATAATTTAGTAAATTATTAATTTCTTTAAGTTAGGTATTTTCATACACATAACATTATAAATTTTTAACTCCGGGCGCAAAAACAACCAAGCATATGTGGCTAAACTAGATATATATATATTGATTTTGTATCACAATTCATCTAGACAAAAAAAAAAACTTAAATTATTTATAAAACGAATACATCCCGGGAGCCGATACCTACCTTTGCATTCATAGATCCAGCTACGAGTGCAGTCACAATATTAACAAATTGAACAGAGAACTGTTCAGATTCCTCGGTAGATGCTCCTGGAAAAAGAATAAAGGAAATAAATTTAGAATAGGTGCAGATAAATACAGTAAAACCTCGTACAATTTGACAAAAAATTTTCCAATTTTTAACAGATTAGCATAGATATCTAATATGCAGTGACGCGGTCACACACGAAAATTTATCTGAATTTTTTACGTTGCTATTAGGTATTCGGATAACTGAATTTGTTGCCCAAATGAGTTTACAAGCGTATTTCAAATGAAAGTAACTTGCATATTTGGAAATGGATATATGCTGCTTATGAACATTGTAAGTTTTCATAAAAACAAAATTAGCAATGAGAATCATGTTATTTAGTGTGGTATTTTATTAGATGCGTGATGTCTGTGAACACTTATAATTGGTAACCACTACAAATAACTGTGGAACTTTATCTGTTATGCGCTTCAGATTTTTTTTTTGTTGAAATTTACTCTGAGCAAGCCAGAAGCAGCACCTAGAAGGAACCAACTAAAGACCACTTAATACGAAAAAAGCTACTAAAATATTTATTCCCAGCAACTGCGCTCTAAACGGAAAACATCTCAAACAGAATTGAACCACCATGGTAAAGAGCAGTAAGTGGTATCTGTCCTGGGTGATGATAAAACAATCTACCACTTCTTTGCTTCCTTTTAGTCGCATCTTGCAACATGCAGGAAATACATTAGGACTATTCTAAAGCCTGTACCTGTACAGGGTTGTAAACCTGTACAGCACATTGCAGAAGTGCCCATAGAAAACAGGCCAGAAGAAATTCAATTGCATTTAACAAAGTCAGTAAAAGAGTTCAATTTTATGCCTCTTAAAACATATCAACCATTGCTAGTAAATTTACAAACTGCTAAACAATCAAGCCACTATACTCAATTTCCTCAAGAACAAAATTATGTTACCCGGGTTATAATTTTGAAGTACATTCTTCAATTGATTAAAACAACCTTGTTGCAGTAACATCATTTGTAATGCAGGTCGATCGAGAGTGTTCAAAAACTCAGGAATGAACCCTGCAAAAATGGAAATGAAGATAATCATACAGAAAATATATATAAAAGAATTATACCTACTTGAAAGCCATTTTGCAAAAAGGAATAAATGGACCATGTCAAAAACATGACACACATTTTTAGACAGTAAGAATAAGAAATGTCATGTAGGTGCAAATTGTTACACAATTTGTTTATGAGGGTAATGATACGACTCTCCTGTTTTTGAATGTGTTAAAAATCATCAGGGGATGATTTTTCAAATCCGAAAATATTTTTCGGATGAAGGTTTGTTACGTATGGGATATACAAACATCAACCTTCCTGATCACACATATAAAAGTCTTTTTCATCAATTGTTTCATTGAAAAGACTAAACGCCAATGAAACTTACTTATCATCTGCAATTGCATGTCTGTGTTTCCATTTGCTTTGGTTAAAAGAGTAAAGTATTCGTCAAGAACATCTTTAACACTGATTTGACGCTGAAAGAAAAATACTCAACTTTAACTATATCACAAGAAGGGTTGTTTAAAGGTTGCAATACACGTTCGCGTAGGTTGCGTTTTTTCCAAGTTTGTTTTATTTTACCCCTGCCAGCGCAATACTCTGCATACCGATCCTTACGTTTTCCACGTAACCAAAGCAATGCAGGCGTGTATTGTTGTTCTTATTTTGCTAACCGAAACGCAATGCATCGGTAAGACAACTTTGCATGTATTGTGGCCTTGAGATCAATCAGTTTGTTATTTGCAGAGCAATGATTTTACCGATGTTTGTCAAAATCTCTCAATGCGTATTTAAAAAGGAATGCATCATGTATGAATTAACCCGAGACATGTAACATCTCTCCAAACAGTTTTAAAAAAAAATTCATAAAGCCTGATAGAATCTAGTTATTCGTTAGCACACAAAGATATTACATTTCACAACAATCAGTTTATAAGTGTTTCACAATTCAATGCAACAACTAAACTCCGAATAAATTAACATATTTTCCTCCTTTAAAAATATCTTACCTGGTCAGGGCCGGCATTATGTAACACATGAACCATCTTAATTATCAATCTTAATACAAGTCTTGCACCTTCCACATCTTTTGTCTGGTTGAGTCTTCTAGTGATGCCATCCCCTAAAAAAGTGTGTAATGTAATTAAAATCCCCCTTTGAAACGAATGTGATTCTTTCAGGTGGTGACTTAACAGGTAGAAGACTAGGATAGGATAGAATATCCTTTTTATCCTACAGGAGATGAAAGTCTGGAATACAGCTTAACCATATGGCGAACCACGAACCTCTCCGGCAGACATCAGTTACGAATCGGGGTGAAGGTTTTTTTTTTTATTATTGTATTTCTCATTTTTCCTGTGCATGGACCTGGTTGGTGGAGGAAGCCGTAAGCAGTGCTACGGTACCACCGTGCACCGGCCATGCGTCCAGCAGACCTCCTGCATATAATAATCCCTGACGGGATCCAAGATACGTAGCTCGAAGCGTATTCTCAACGCTTTACCGATTGAGCTAACCGGGCACCCCAGTGGTAGATGGTTTCATCCAGACCGGCAGAATGTCAGCTGCTCTGCTACACAGACACTCATCCAAAAAAATACAACACAAGATTTTCCAATGTACAGAGTTTTAAATTATCCGTTTAAGATGCCTGACAATAGTAATGCTGTACAACAAGAGGGTTCGTGACCCACATTAAGGCTTGCTATAGAAGCACTGCAAATTGTGAAAATTTTAAACTCAGATAAAATACTGCTGCATCTAAGGGTTGCCAAAACCGACTTTTATTTTGGGTCCAGAGTCGAATAATTTTCCTGAGTTGAATCAATTATTCGAATCAAAGTCATTAATGAACAAACAATGTTTATGAAAAAAATTATCACTTTGTTGATTTCGAATCATTGCAGAAATCGAATCGAATAATTTATGATTCAAATATTACCAATCGAATATTTTGGAGAGCCCCAGCTATATATATGTAGCCATATACACCAACAGATAAAAAAGTTTGTCCCGTATGGCTTCAGTGCTCTCAGAAATCTCTCTAGGATAAATGCCCACGACTATACTTTGGTCAAAACTTGTAAAAAATATTATTCGCTGTTATACCCAAGTCATATCGTATTTTGCCTGAAGAAGTTAAGACTGTGAGAATATGAAAGCTTAAAAACTTTGTGTGTGCTAGTTTACATTTTTCAACGCAACCGAACAGTTGTACAAGCTAATGCAGAATGCTTGTTTTGTTGTGTGTGTTTGCCTTTCCTAGGCTTGTTAATATAATCAACGTAAAGCAATCCAGGCGTGTAATTTTGTTGTGGAAAGAGATCATGTTATTTCTATATAGCCTGAACATTCAACTTCCGAAAAAAAAACATAATGAAAATCAATTAACTTTGATAGTACCTGATATTTCTATCCTTGGTAGATTCAAAGATAATTTCTGTTTTCCCCCACTTTGTTGTTGCGGTTCTTCTTGTTGATTATTGATTGTCGTAACACTTGTAGGTTTGACAGGTGATGCATGATTACTGTGATCTTCAAGACCCATGAAACGCGAGAGGAAGCTGCGATAAAAACGCATATTTGTAAAAACGCTCAATATTTTGTTACATTTTACACTTTCATTATTGTCCCTTAAACAAGTGTCAGTTACTCTGCTACCCAAGTTGCAAAAGAATCCCATAATCATGAGAGAAATCTACAATGAAATCAGATACGTTGGAATGATCCAGGGTATGTTTCCTTTTGGTTGTCCCATTGCCCAATCGGTGAAAGCATTGGGAATAATATTCCTATAATATTAATAATAATAATTAATTATTAATAATCATATTCCTAAATAATTATGCTCAGAGCTATGCATATGTGATCATCCCGACATACGTTCATATAGAATGAGGAATGGTTATATGCGAAAAGTTTGCTAGAGATTCCGCCAGTGGTGTTTTTTTTTCATTTTATTGAAATTCACTCTGGGCAAGGCCAGAAGCAGCTCCTAAAGGGAACCGACTAACAGTCACTCAATAGAAAAGAATCACTAAATGATGTAGTACCAGCCGCTACACTCTACACAGAAAACATCCCAAACGGGAACTGAAACGCCATGGTAAAGTGCAGTGATTGGTATCTGCCCTGAGCGATGGTAAAACCATCTACCACTTCTTTGCTTCCTTTTAGACACCTCTTACGACACGCGGGAAATACATTAAGACTATTCTAAAGATCGTACATACAGGACATGTGATGTAACACCCTCCTCAACTTCAGGATGTAACCATGTCGACTTTGTGGTTGGCCAGTGGGAATAGATAGCAAATCAAACTTGTAGGAACCAGCTGCTCCAACAAATCTAATCAAGGTAACCAACTTACTGGGCCATTGTACCTTGAATGCAAAATGCTAACCGGATGAAACACTCACTTAAGCAAAATATCCAGAGTAGTCGATGAAGAAGCCAGTAAAGCATTTCTCTGCGATCCGCATAATAATGCTCCAAACATGTGTAAGAAATGTCTTTGTAAATCATCACTCAAAGATCGGTCATGTGTCTGGAGTGTACCTGGATGAAATGGAAATTTGATGAACAAAATTCAATTCGATTAATATTCAAGTATAATTTGAGGTACTAATGAAGTTGACAATTTCAAGCAAATTTATTTTCAATTCAAATTTATGATGATCGTATTACTTTAAATCGATTTTTCCGAACAAGACAAACAAAACTTATTGGCATGAGAATCCTGAAAATAAAATTAAAATGAAATTATTTACCGTAAAAGAAAGGAATGATGTCAACATTCAACAGCGGTGTGATGTTCTTTTCTGTTTCTGCTTCTAATTCAGCTCTGGAATAAAAATAATGAATATAATATTGGGAAAGACGGCCTGGTGGTTATCGTATAGTGCAGCAGGTTGGAGATCCAAGGTCTGCCAGATCCAGCTAGTTAATCCATGTCTAGACCCATGACACAAGGGTATAATAACTTGGTTATATATATATATATATATTTCCAACAACACTAACCCTCTTCACTGTCTCTAGGCGGTAGCTAGTACATGACCTTGTTCAAAATAAAACACTCAGTGAGTGGATATAAAAAAACAATAAAAACAACAAACAAAGGTCTGTACATATTTCGCAAATTTATATTTTCATTAACACTGTGAGATGTATGTAATTTTTTTAGGGATTTAGGGATCTTCAAATACTTTTTAAGAAATCTTATTCCTTGAAGCAACAGTGCAAATTAAGCCAATAAAAAAGTGGGTGTTATTAAGCGAAATCAGTTTATAATAATTTTATTCGGACTGACGGAATATCAGTTAATCTGCTACTCAGACACCTGAAAAGACTGCCATCAGAAGATTTATGAATATACAATATTATATACAATGTTTCATGTTATATATTTTGCCATCAGCAGTGACATGTGAACCCTCTGGACAACCAAAGAAAAACAAGATCTTGTCATTATGGTTCTATTTTAATAGTTTAAATTTAAATTTTAAGACAACAAAAACCATTGGTGTTGTACTTCTATTTGGGCACATTCTGCCCATGTTGCAGAAACATCATGAGTAAATTGCCAAATTTTACAACAAAAAATTTCGCAAGTATATCAATGTCTTGAAATAAGTACGCAGAGACTCGATGAAATAATCAACTATTACTCATACTATATATAATACAAGGCGCGATGAAAAAAAATTTTTGTGTTTTTCACATCCACTATTTATTTCGAGATATTTATATAAAGTATTATAGAATGAAGATTTGCTGTATATGGAACCCATTTGTTCATGTTTCTTAGTAGCGGTCTTTGCGTTTGATCATCTACTATGATTAATCAATTACACAAATTATCGCTGGTATATATATCAACAAATGTGATGACACATTTAATCTTGTGTTATGTCTGTTATAGTCTATGCCCTCTGGGCATGAACATATTATACAGATTTTATTTCAAATGACACAGTTTATAATAACTAGCAAAATATTCGATCAATGAGGCCTGAGGGGTCATCAATAATAATTTGCATATAATGATTTATGATCTTACTAAACACACAAATTACCCTTTCAATTCCATTACTTGATTTTTGGTTATTTTAAAGACTTTCTGCAGAATAATCATGATAACACAATGGTGAAATTTGCTACAAATGATAATAATTTGCATATAATGATTTATGATCTAACTAAACACACAAATTACCCTTTCAATTCCATTACTTGATTTTTTATTTATTTTGAAAACTCTTTGTGCAGAATAATCATGATAACACAATGGTGAAATTTGCTACAAATGAGAACTTTGTAGAAACATAGAGGAAACAAAACAAAAAAAGCTGTAAATCGTACACTAAAATAAGTTACAAATATCACTCAGTAAACCAAAATCCTCAAATTTTGAAAATATTTCAACGAGATGGATTCCTTTTCTTTCTTACCAGAAGATAAAACAACTGGCCGGTGTATATATTTTTTCAGAAAATAAATATAAGATAAATTTGGCATGTTCTGGAATGATTCGAAAAGATGAAAATGCTTTGAAAATCACAATCCTGTTGGTCAAAGATGGAAAATTAAAAAAAATTAGAAAGATTCTCGACTGAATCATATCGCAATCTCACGGTCACACACATTGTCAAACCTTGTGCAAGTTAATTGTGTTGATAACAAGCTAAAAATTAATAAGGATTTTTAAATGTATTGAAACTTTATAAAGGTCACAATACACGTTATGTTGTCTTACCTATGCATTGCGTTGCATTTACACGCCTGGATTGCTTTACGTTGATTATATTTACAAGCCTACAAAAGGCAAACGCACTCAACAAAACAAGCATTCTACGTTAGCTTGTATGACTGTCTGATTGCGTTGAAAAATGCAAACAAGCGCATGCAGAACCTTATGCTATCATAAAACGCGAGGTAAAAATAAACAAACCAAGAAAAGACACAACCTTTTGAAGCTTAATAGAGATCCCAATCACTGCCCTTTTTATAAGAGAAATTTTGTTCTATTTATTAAGATTTTTCTGTTAATTAATAATAACAATGTACGAACAGCACCATCAAGTAAAATTTTGTAGTCAGTCTGAAAGATCTCACAAAATTTTTTTTCAATAATTGTCAAACAAAAGCCTCAGATAGAGTGCACCTCAGTGTACCAGCCTAACAGATGCAGCCAAACTTAAAAATCATCATGGATTTTGAAAAAGCACTTTCCAGGGATGTCCGAACCGAATTAAATATTTAATACAGGGATGGCCATGTCCGAATATTGCACTATTCCGAATACATTCTGAAAAAATTATTTCGAATATAAAATATCGAATACGTTCTAAATTCAGCAATATTTTTGATGCAAAACAGCATTACAGCATCTAGTTTAGTAAAAATATTGATCAAAAAAATCAGGAAAAACCAGGAGTATAGTTGACAATTTTTATTGGTTCATGAAACAACAGCAATTTGGAAAGCAAAAATGTGCTTTTCTGTTGAATTTTTACCTATTTATGCCATAAAAACATCAAATTTTCATAGGTCACTGTTCTGAAATATATTTAAAGTCGAGAATTTTACTATATCGAATATCTTCAATTTCAAATGTTTTCAAATATTTATTCGATTCATTTTGGACATCTCTGATTCAATACATTCGAAAATGCACATATCCGATATATTGAAATTCTGGAATTACATAATATTTAAAATATGTCATTTTCATTGCATAAATCCAGACAGAATCAAAACAAAAATTAGTTTCTCATTGACATAGTTTCAATGAGTGAAGGAAATTGCGTTTCATAATCAAAACTAATCTTTTTCTTTAAAGTGGTTGGAATGCTACATTTCACTAAAAACATGGCTGGATTTAGAATGTTCAATATTTCATATTTTAAAACATTTTTTAAAATGCATTCGAAATATTAAAATATTCAGTTTTGGCCATCCCTGGCACTTCCCCAAAAAAAAAATTCCATTTTCTATTTTAGGCATGCACCAAATGAAGAGAAAAACTCTATTTCTGAGTTAACATGTGACTTTCACTACTAAAATTGTAAGAATGATGTCATGGATAAAACATTAAAGCAAACAAAAATGTATATATATTTAGAAAATAAAAACTTTTCCTCTACTTGTTACATTAATGACAAGTATGAGCCACACATGGACAAGTTTTTTTTATTGAATATTCATCATTGACCTGATGATAAGCCAAACATCTTTTATAATATAATAGTAGTCAGTAAAGTGACAGGCGCGCACACCCACATATTTTAATAAGCCGTAAACATTGACAAACAAAAAAGGAATTTAAAATGTCTACCGGGCGGTTATACACCTTGCCCGTGTAACAGCTGGTCACGTTTACAGCTTTTTAACAACAAAATTATTTGTATAGAGATGATGACATAAATTTTCCAAGGTGTGAAAAATATACAAAACAGAAGACTCTAACTCAACAGAATACGGTACCATAAAAAGTGATATATATTTTTGTTTAGTATTGCACCTTCAGAGATTGTAGAATCAATTTTTTCCGTGTCTGACAAAATCAAATCAATCTAATGATTTAAAAAAATTTGAACATTGTCAAAAGCAGTGTTGATAATAATAAAGCTTTGTTTGTCTTTTTTACTGGTACAGAGAATTGAAAGTACCGGTATCTTTTTTATTGATATAGGTGTGATAATGCCCAGATAAAAAATGTTGTATCGGTATTTATGATTTTGAGTGCAAATAGACCGATATTACAAGCCCAAGCCGTTGTTAAAAAATTCCGGTTGTTAAGTTCAACTCACCCTCTCAATCTTTTCCTCCATGTATGTAGTGGGTCATACAGACATTCACATAGATATAAGGCATGATGTAGAAACGATTCAAGCCTTTGTAATGTTTTCTCATTCTCGGAATTACCACCAGTTATCTGTGAAAAACAAGGCCATAATTTTTTGTTTAAATCAAGATCTCACTTATATAGAGTTGAGGGTCAGGATCGAACCCAGATTTTGATGTGTATCTGAATTGAATAAATCGAATACCCATTTCTGCGTGTATGATTTGATGAAGGTCTTGAGCAAAGAATGTAATAAAAAAACAATCGAAAAGCTTGGATAACATTAAACATGGACTCTGTTCTGTTATTTGCTGTTTCACTTCACCTTTTCTTAAAATAGCTTAGACAAACTCAACAACGATTAATTGTTTATACAGAACTATGTTGACTTTGGAATACTGTTTCATTATGATCCCCTTTTAAAAGGCAAACAGAAACTTGTATCAGATGCCAGCCGGATATTTACAAACCATAAAAAAGAAAATATAGGAAAAAAATGCAATAAATCCGCTGATAAAGATGAACAGTTTAGAAAACAGGTGAGCTGTACATCATCAGTTCTGAGTGATGGCTACTTGCCTTTGGTCAAATTGGCTAGACAATCTATATCCTTCAGCATTTAATTGGACAAGTGAAAATATTATTTGGTGAAGAAATGGATTAAAAAAAAGGAATTTCAAACTTTGCTCCCAACTCTGTTGAAATTCGAAAAAAAAATACAAAAGACTGACTGAAGATTGGTTTCCATCGGATGTTGGAACGTTGTCATATTCTTCGGAAGGATGAAAAGCTCTATAATCATCAACACTGCTATTTCATAGCAGTATTGATGATTATGAACCTTTTTTTTACGGTTTGGTTAATACCTGACACATAAAATCAACTTTTAATTAAAACTTCTAACCCTAGGTATAACATGGAATATTGTCTATTTGCTAAATTTTCTTTTGATGGAACACATTTTCTTTTCTGAGTAGCAGAGTAGCTGACATTCTATCAATCTGGAAATGAATGACTGTAGCGAGAACATATATATATGAATAGATGCAGCATAATTAGAAATTATTTTACCAAGCATTGGTTCCAGATTGACCACAATTCAATGGTCCAGCACATCAGTACCCGATCAGAAAAATTTTGTCAGAATATTTTTTGTTAAGTATCAGTCACTGATGGTTTGTGTCGATAAGACACGGTCCATCTGTGGCTCATGCTGACAAAATAATATTTCTGATAGAGTACCTTGTACTTGAATTGACAAAATATAATTCATCAACATCAAGCCTGACCTAACATTGGCATGCCTGTTACATAATATCTGAATTGTTTCTGGTGAAACAGTGAAACTTGTTGTAGTTTTCAAATTCAAACAAAGAAAGAAACTCACCAACTGAACAATGGAAGATGCGACATTCAATACAAGTCCAACTAAACTTGCTGAGGAAAGGAGTTTTAGATTCTCATGATTCCTGAAATTGGTAAAAAATGTTCAAACAAAAATAATGAGCCATTTCACCTTCAAACGAGCTTTCTATAATATTAATGAAGAGTATTTAGTTTAATCAATAATATTTGGTATCAATTCTAAATATGAACTGAAATGAAATCGACTTTTATTATTAAGTATATTTTGACCCTTTACTCAGCAATATCGTGAATAATGTCGAGTGTATCAGCGCAAAATTTAGATTATAAATCATGATTTAACTTTAAATCCGATCAATATATAATAAGATATAAATCTAAAAATCTCTCAATCGGATTTGCAGTCTAACTTTTATGTGGGGGCGATGGCCTAGTGATTAAACATGTTGGCACGAGCCCTGGCAGGTCCGGCTCGCTTAAACATATCCACCACCCAACCCAGAGTGTCATAACTTGGGTAGAATGGCCCACCCTAAGAAGTGGCTATAAATAAAATAAAAAAATAACTGTTTAGATGCCAAGGACATTCCTACATCGTACTATGACATTGATAACAAAATAAACAAATTTGCTCCGCGGCTACAGAAATGGAAATTACCCAAGAACTAGAAACGGTTTTATACCTTTCTCCTATTATGAACCACATTCCAACATCCATTATATGATAACGAAAACAAATATCTCGTTACAAGAAGGTTTTCCAGAGTGGCAATATTCAATGACATACAACTTGTAAGACCTTATTCAAGACAAAGCCAGACACAATCATCAGCACTAGCATGTTAATAATGCCAAGCTTGGTTCAAAGATGTTAAGCACTCAATTAACACAAGCCATAGGAATCCATACTTCTCACTCGAAATATTCAAAATAAAATACAAATCATTTCATGACTTCAGATTGTTTTCAGAGTTCAGTTTAAAACGATATTTGAAAATCCATTACCGTATATAAATGGAAAGCCTTCATATTTCAGATGAACGAAATTGCTGACATCAGAACAATATTTTACTGTGAAGTCATGAATTATGTCAAATTTAAAAACATTAGATTTGGCATATATCATGATTACAGGAATAACTTCGAAACAGAATTCTAGAATATATAACTATTCAGGCAGAATCCAGTTTGTAAGATCCGAGCATTCCTGTTAGAACCAATGCATGACTTACTTGCAGATAACAGACAGGGATTTGACAAGATTAGTTGCATAAATGACTTTCTCCGGTTTGAAATTTGTTTTATCAAGAGATAACGTAGCTGTGTTGAAATAATCCCGAACTCCCATCAGCTGCCTGCTGATTGCCTGGAATAATTTAAAAAAAAACTTGTAAGGTACGTATGTGAAGAGAACTGCATGAAAATTACACAAAAGTAAGCTTTCTGTTTTTCTTTTGAACAAAATTGGTCAGCTACTACGTCAATTCCTTATGTTCAGGCTCCAAACTGACAAATAATTATCACGCAAAAAGCTAATAAAGCTTGAGGATTTTATACTTTGGAATGCATGACCTATTTTTTATCAAAATTCTCCAAGACCAAGGATGTAAGAGACATATCATACTTGGAGTCTCCTGAAATCACCAAAGAGCGACATGAAATGCAAGAATGGGAACAAAAAAACCCCCATCTCTGACAGACTATCAGATTTTATACTTCAATCAACTTCCTCCAGTATTTATAAATATTAAAAATGCTTTTCACTAGGCTATCCTAACAGTTACATTCTTACAGGTTTCAAACTTTGACATTAATGACTTTGAAAAAATGTGTACCTGTAGAAATCCATCAGGTAACTCAGATAGATTAGGAGGACCAAGTTCTGCTTCTGATTCTTTTGGATTTGATAGAAGATCAACCAACTGTTTAGCTGCGTGTACTTTATCGGGCTGAAAAGTAGAACATATTTTTTTATAGCAACTTCCTGGAGTGGATCACTCTGACCGAGGCCCTGTACCAACGGCCACTTATAGACATACAGGGTTAGAATTGCTGGAAAGATATGATCTTTCCCTGTTCAGCTTCGACCCAACGGCCACTTATAGACGGACAGGGTTAGAATTTTTTTTTTATAGCCACTTTAGAGTAGATCACCCTGACCAAGGCCCTGTAACAGCGGCCACTTATAGACGGACAGGGTTACAATTGCCTCGCCGGACTCGCCAGGACTCTAACTCAAGTTCTTCAACCTGTGATGCCAACATGTTCAACCACTAGGTCATAACACCCACATAATAATAATAATGAATGATAATATTATATCCAGAAAGAAAAACCGACCAACTAATGCACTTTTTATTTCCTTTCTGAATGTGTATTTGTATTTGACACAAGACTTTCACATTTTCCTTATTCTTTTACATTTTTTTCTCAATTATTTGTTAAAAAATTACAATAAAATTGATTGGTTGAGAGGGATAATAATATCAGTGTTTTCTGGCAGGATTATTAGCAAAAATAATAAATCAAAGCAAAAAAATAAAATGTGCAAATCCACTAAAATACAATGCTATGGAACAATCAACGTGTTTCCTCTCGCCAAAACAGCTTGAGAATTCGGAAATTTGCAATCGCCACCGAATAAACCCGGAGCAAATTGAACATGTGAAAAATCCAATAATTACATAAAATATTATTGAAGGTCAACGGTTTGGTACGAAAAATTGACCACAATGCTATAACAATACAGACCGAGTGAGACTGTTTTCTGAGCATAATATAAATAATATTTGTTCACTTTTTCGGAGAAATACTGAATTACGTCATCAAAATTCATAATACAATGTTGGGCAAATGTAGCAAGATTTCTTGTCAAAAAACTTTTTTTTTTAATCAGTAACAAAAAATTTCAATTCTACTATTAAAACCCCCACTTTTTGGACAATGATATCTATAATGACAGAATTTTGTCGACCACAAATATAATACTCATTATTGAATTAAATCCAAGAACTTACTCCATCTGTGACAGTTACATTGGATCCAGTTTTTACATCGACAAGTTCAAAGTTCAGATCTATAACTCCCTCATACACGTGAGCAAATTCTTCGATGTATCTCTGTAGATATTGGCCTTCGTTCTGTTAAAGAGAGAAAAGATTTCTGATAGAATTTGTAAAAAATATCTAAAAACAGACATTGATACTGCACTGTATTTGCAGGAAAACGAATAAGATTAATCATTTACAGGTACTAAAAGATCAAAATGCTCCAAAATATCAACATTGCTATAAATTATGGTTTTTGTCTATCCCAGAAGAATTACATACACTAAATGGTACATCAACCAAAGAAAAACAAGCTCATCTAAGTGACTATGGTTGGCTCATTGTAGCAATTTGCAGAATTCTATTTGAAAATACCTAAATTATAAACTATCCAAATACTCAATACCCTGGCAATTAGTCTAGTGAATTTCATCGTAAGAGGCGACTAAAAGAAAGCAAAAAGTTGGTAGATGGCTTTAACATTGCCTAGGGCAGATACCACTCTGTGCACTTTACCATGACGGTTCAGTTCCGTTTGGGATGTTTTCTGCAGTGTTTAGAGTGCAGTTGCTGTTACTACATCTTCTGGTAGCTCTTTGCTATTGAGTGGCCGTTAGTTGGTTTCTTTTAAGCACTGCTTCCAGACTTGCTTAGAGTGAATATTAATAAAAAAGAAGCTTACTCTTGCATGGTCAGAAGCAGTGCCTCAAACGTGCTAACGGTAACTTAATAAAGAGAAACCACTAAATGCAGCACCAGATACAGCACTTCAAGCAGAAAATAACCAAGAACTGAACCACTTCAGTTCAGTTATTAACATCTGCAGTGGGCGATGTTAGCATCAACTACCACTTTTTTACTCTTAATTGATTCTTAGGACGAAATATGTTATATCAGCGGAGCTTTCAAAATTATACAATTGCAACTGGTTTCCAACTTCGGTAATCTTCTGCATTTTTAATGAATTATGCCATCGATAAACTCAAAATTTCTGCCACAAAATTCACGATTAAGTCTAAAATCAATACAACTACCTTTTCTTCGTATTCACAAGCATACATTTTTCACAACATACATATTGACATAACAAAATCGAAGCTAATTGAAAATACCGATACTTGAATGTACCAATCAAACAATATTTATCAAAATATAATATTCTATAAAGGTCACTGGTAAATAAAATATAAATAATATTCCTTAAGAAAACATTTTTTGGCCAGAATAAAAACCCACAAATGAAAATGGCCTATCAACTTCTACCCTTGTGCCATTTCTGACCTCACCATTCCACAAAAGACCAGATGATTATTCGATGTGCTCACACCAAAAGGGCGAATCCTAAAAAAGCTGTTTTGAGAAATCACGCAAAACGTATTTTTTCTATTTTGAACCTGTCTATCATTTTCTCAGTTTACTGTAGCAAATATTACTTTTGGGTCCAAATGTACATAAGTGGGGTCCATTTTTTTATTAAAAACTGGTTTGCAATGAAAGTCATATTTTCTGAAAATATGATATTTTTAATTTTCGTCCTTTTTCTGTCACACAAGATAGTCTGATATGCGCTTTTCGGCATTTTGTTTATTTTTCGATTGTGATACCACAGAGGAAATATACAGCTAATTATGATTTCTGCTAGTTTGTTTCGGTTCAACTTAATATTGTCTACAGGCCAGGATTTCTGAACAAAGTTTTGCTTCAGCAGGTCAAGCATAAAAATTATCACCGTCAATGGTCATTCTCCATTAGCATACATAAACACACACGCATCTAATAAATATTTAGCTGGGTTCCCTGCTTGGACAAATCCTCAAAACAAGGCAATATCGAAATAAGGAGAATTTTTATCAGATAAAAAGATCTCATGATTAATTAACTGATGTCAACCAAAATTTAATTTTGTCAAGCCTGGGCGAAGCGATCCATTGGTCATCCATGGGCAAAAATACTGGTCTCGTGGACTTGTTGATTATTAACTAATGACAATCAAAATTTGATTTTGCCAAGCATGAGCCACTGATGGACCGCACCTCGATGACACGGTCCATCAGCGACACATGCTTAACAATACTTGTGAGAACAACTGATTTCTGTCAGGAAAATTTGTGATACAACAAAAGTGAAATCAGTTTCCTGTGTTTCAATGAACAATGGTAAAATGTGTCACCAGTATCCAGTATGGGATTGAAACAGGAAAGTAGTTCACATACATTTGGGACATTTTGTGGTCTCCCTTCGTTCAGACAAACAAAACAAAATGTAAGAAAGGAAACACTGTCCGTTCCGACGAGTTTCGACGATATTTGAAATTCACTATCATATACTATATTATAGAGTTCTATATTTCAAATTTCCTGGCAAAATAGCCACGAAATTTTGTGGTCTAAATACACTCAGTCAGACCGAGACAAAATGAAAGAAAATACTAACAATTTACTGCTGTTCTTATACTTTAAACGGCATTCAAAATTCACTGTCGTATATGGATAGATTAGTGAACGTTTCCTTGTGTTGTTTTGATCCCAGACTTGCAGAATATCAGGTATTCTGCAACTCAGACACCCGATGAAATTGGGTTCAATCAGGAGGAGAAATTAGCAAAAGTAAATATTTCATAATATACTAGTCTCAACGAAGTACTGTGTTTTGGGATCTAACTAATAGATTTCATCGGAGTGCAAAGACAGAACAGTTTTATCTGCTGTCACACAAAGGCTTTGAATTCCAAACAAAACCAATTATGATATCAAAATGGAACGACAAGTACGGGTATTAAATAGCCCGTAGCCCTGTAGATACAAACTTCAGATTCATCATGTCGTAAGAGACAACTAAGAGGAGGCAAGGAAGTGGTAGATTACCATCTCCCAGATCAGATACCACTTACTGCACTTCACAATGCGATTTAGTTCCTTTTGGAATGTTTGAAATACAGTTGCTGGTACTACATCTTTTAAAAACTCTTTGCTATTAAGTGGCCGATAGTTGATTTCTTCAGACACTGCTTCCGGCCTTGCTAAGAGTGAATCCCAATTAATGAAAAAAATTCAAATTTTAGCAAGATTTCGATCACATGCGAACACAGATTCTTAGCATCATAATTTGTTTTTTCATTTTCTCCTCAATGCATCGTCAAGTATATAATCGTAGTTGGCGAGATTGTAGCCTGCTGATCCCAAACAATCAACCCGTTTAGTTTTACCCCAAGATAACAAAATTCCATTTCCCTCACTTGTCCAAAGCCCAATATCAATTTCATATACATATAATAATTCAAAAAGTATTAAAATTAGAATTAAAACTATTGCAGTAACAATTTTTTAAATTTAGTAATTTACTTTCTCAAATATATATTCAGCAACCAAGCTGTCACAGTCAAAAACTAGGAAAAACTTATCTGCATTTGAACACAAAAAGAAAAAAACGGCTAGATTTCGGATAGTTACTGGTATAGCTATTTACCTTAATTGTATATAAAGTCCACAGTTCGTAAAGATGATCAGTATTTCCCATTCTTCGTAATGTCACTCAACAAATATCTCAAATTAAAAAATAATATCCAAAATGTACTTTGTTAAATCCAGTTACATTCTTTCAATCCTATGTATAGTGTTCACAGCATTGTTCCTTCTTTTAAGAAGCCTACCAACTATGAGTGATAAAAGTAAAACAGAAATGAAATATAAAATAGTAAAGAGCAAAGATTATAGCATTAAAATTTAGTAATATATTTCAAGATACAATTCTAAAGAGGGTCGTACATTAAACCGTGAGTCTCTCCTCCTGTTGTACTTGTGACCTCGGATCCGTATGTGACTTTTGTCCCAAGGATTCTTGAACGATATGGTATTGAAGTCAAAAATAAAAACTACACAATCTCTTTCATAGCCAACTTCTTCAGACAAAAACAAGTTGTTTTTGTCTGAAGAAGATAGACTACGACCTAACGGAAGCTCACAAATAAACTGGTAATTTCGTGAAAAGATTTTTGAAGGGTTTAATTCAAATATTTGTTTCTGATACTAAATCACCAAAAAATAAGGGCACCAACAAATAAGGGCACAATTTATCGAAGATATATAAAAAAAAACATATCCTAATCAAAAGATTGAAATAAATATTTCTGAGTGCCTGATATAAACGAAAGAAAAAAATTCAAAACAACTAGAAAATAGATAAACAGTCCGAACTCAATTTAAATAACATAAACGCTGCCTAATTAATAATATCAATAGTCACAGTAAAAGTGCTTTATTTTGAAGTACACATTACATAACTCTTGCTCAATTTCTCTAAAGTGATGCCTCAAAAGGTGGTTGGCTAGCTCAATCAGTGAAAAAATTGATAGGAATACTATACACTTCAAGCTGTGTATATCTGATCATTCGCATGGGAGGTCATGGTCCACTATATCTTTGTTTTATTGAAATTCACTCTAAGCCAAGCCAAATACAGTGCCTAAAAGGGAACCGACTAACAGTCAATTAATAACAGCGAAGAGCTACTGAAAGATGGAGAACCAGCAACTGCACTCTAAGCATAAAATATTTCCGAAGGAACAGAACCACCATAGTTAAGTACAGTGAGTGGTATCTGCCCTGGACGGTGGTAAAACCATCTATCCCTTCATGGCTTTCCTCTCCTGCAGAACAAAATTGAAATGCGAATGAAAGTTTTTTCATTTCGAACTCATACTTTCTATGCTTATTCATTTCGCAATAGATTTATGGCTCTTGGGTAAATTTTAAATTAAAACGAAAACGAGATGGGAATACAGTAGTATGAAGGATAATTAGAAAAATGATTGCCATCACAAATGACGTGGTATAAGAAAAATCAGCACTTTTTATTGAAAAATGACTCCTAATACAATTAGATTCTTTCAGTGATTTGAATTCAATAGAATCAGAACCTAACGGTATATTCAGAAAGTATGTTCAAAAATGGTTTTTGCCTGGGAACGGAATAACTACTTATCCTTTCTATACGTCTTTGTGTTTGCGGAATCGTATGCAGTAAATGCAAGGATACAGTAGCAAGAGTAACTATGACTAACTGGAGATGTTTCACACTCACATAAATTAGCCTTTCGTCTGACCAAAGTCAGACTTCTTCAGTTTTTGCATTTTGAAAATGCTTGTCCGAAATATCTGACTTTGGTCAGATGAAACGTTAAAGAAGTATAATTGCGTAAGTGTGAAACAAGACTCTGAACCTCTCTCTCATATTTAAAAAAAATTCCAATCTACTGAAAAGATGCATTTGTTCATTTACGATAGGTTTTCGATTATAATATTCAATTCCATATTGAAGTCAAAGTAAAATGAACAATGAAAAAATATTTAGATAACGTATACTTGACATATCAATGAATGACACAAGCAAAATATATTTTATAATTATTCCTTTCTACTTTGTTGAAATTTAAACTATAGTGCCTAAAAAGATCCGACCAACAGCTACTAAGGTAGTAGAGAGCTAAAAGTGCTTAAAAATGCAGCCTATCTAAGCCAGTGGTTCTCAACCAGTGGTCCATGGCATTTTGAAGTGGGCCACAGACCAATTTAAAAAAGCTAGATTTATTGAAGAATTTAGTTTCATTTGTGCAACTATACTAATTTTACAGGAATAATGGCTTGGGGAGGAATTGAGATTTTTTGATTTGATGGGAACATAGTGTTAATCCTGGTGCACACAGACTGGCGAATGCGACTGGTTGAATAAATAATCTGTTTTGAAATGTGTTTTGCTGATTTTTGTTCTAAACCTATTTTATAGGTTCTTGCTTTCATAAAAATTTATTGGGCCACAGAATTTTTGTGCAACAAAGAAGCGCCACGAAAAGAAAAGGTTGAGAACCACTGATCTCAACAAAATATATTTCAAACAAATCTAAAATGCAATGATAAAGACCAATAAGTGGTGCCTGCCCTGGACAATCATAATACCAACTTCTTTGCTTCCTTTTAGCTGACCCCTTATAAGATACATAGGAAATACATCAGATGAATTCTAGAGTCCAGAGAAAAAGCATTACCTGATTTAAATATTCCTTAAAAGGCAAGAAATAATAAAACAGCCTTAACAGACCAAAAAAAGAAATTAATATAATATCTTGAAAACTATGAAAAAAAAATCAAAATAAAACAATCTCATTGACAATGAAAAAAAAGGCTTTTCTTCGCAATTGACGCATTGAGATGTCCTAATGCGAATGAATAGTTAGGTTTTCTAAAATTTCAATGAAAAAGAATATCGTTTTTACATTTATACCCAGTTAACTTATTATGAAGTAAAATTATGACATAAATCATAGCTTTGCAGCAAAATGATTTACAAATTTCAGCAAATTCACTTATCTGAAACGTTGGAAGAATATTCCAGACTGGTAGAATGAAAGCTCCAATCCGCTACTCAGACACCCGAAGAAAATTGGCTCCATCTAAAGGAAGTCCAGCACATGGGCAATATTTCCTAATATATTTCTTGCTGGGAAATTAAAATACCGTTTTGGAGTGTCTGGTTGCGACCACACTGAACAAAGAGTTTCAAAATCATCAATACTGCTATGAAATAGCAGTGTTGATGATTTTGAAACTTTTTGGACACCCGAAGAGAATGGCATGAATGTTTCGGATACCCGAAGAAGGAATATTCTATTAATATAGTGAATTTGAATACCGTTCAAACAGTTAAGGACAGCTCCACTTAACAATCAGAAAATGCTAGCGATTTACGCTTCTGTTCTTAGAAGAGACTGGGCTTCATTTGTCTCCATACTTCGGTCAACACTAGATGACTTGGAAGGTAATTTCCCCTCCCAAATAGGCCTTAATTCTTTTCTTTTCAAAGCTACAACAAGAGTACTCAAAAGACAACATGGGGATAAATATAATAAAGCAGGCTGCCCCATCGCCATTAAATACATTCCTACAAATGTTAAAATAAGTCCAGTGGCGTAACCGATAACAGCAGCAATAAAATAGGCATGTCGACGAACAGTGTTGCTAATTCTTAGATCCCAAACTGCACAAAACCCTACATGCAGTCCAGGTAAAATAATATCACCATAACCAAGCAATGAGTAAGGCATTGGACCACATTTTGAATAAGGAGACGGACGAAATCGTGGCAACTTAAAAAGCATTGGTAGTTCCTCGTCTGATTTCCCTCCCCCGCCAGTGGCAATGTTTACCATTATACTCTCGTTATTCTTTGTAAACAAAGGGGTGATGAAAACATAAAAAACATCGTAAATGAAAAATAAAATGAGCAAAATCGTACTGATTTTAAAACTGGGAAGTCTGATTTGTTTAATCATATGAATGCAAAACGTGAACCCCAATATATCTTGCAGTATCCAAGCGTAAGGTTGTTTTCTTTGTACAGCCCAAAATACAGCAAGAGCTGCACATCCTAAAAATAATACGACACTCAAGATGGGTGGTTGTTGCCTCAAAACAGGGATGTTATTCCTGGGTATTTTATGCCTCGTAAAACAAGACGACTTTCCGAAAATATTGTCCAGAAAGTCGAACGTTGAAAAACACGATGCAAAGCAGAAAATTGCAATTATAACATAAACTAAGTACTGGTAGAAGAAATACATAAGTAAAATCATCACTGAGCACATTCCAAAAAATATCACAGCGTGGATTACAGAAAAATTCATTTCATCATCATTATCAGATTCGCTCCTCGGTTGTCCGTTATCAGATTTTTTAGCTTCTTTAACTTGGTTATCGTACTCACATCCCTGTAAAAATGCGCCGAGTGAGCATGTAAAAACAGCAAGCATCCACATTATTAATGCATTAGGGTCCCAACGTGGCATCTTCGGTGAGTATAATTTCACAAAAACATTGTCAATTCCTGCTTTTGAGACCATTTTTTGAAACAGTAGATATGAATCGTTAGAAATCAATGAAACAGTGATGTCAATTTTGTCGTATTCAGAGTCATTGGCAGCAGGGCTGACCAAACTGTCATTACTAACGACAATAACTCCTTTTCCTTCTGCATTTTGCACGTTCATAGCTCTCGTTGCAAACGTACAATTTTTATGTCTTCTCATAAAAACAATTTTTCCCTCATAAAGTTTTGGATTATCTGGTATATCACATCCAGCATCAGGATAGATGTCCAAAACGGAAATGCCCTTCGTCTTGTTGTCCAATTCTTGCGGATAAGGTGCAAATTTGGGATTGTATTCTGAGCATATTTCTATAGTTTCCTTGGTGATGCCATTGGAGTAAACTATAAATCCAGTATCAGCTTTTGCATAGATGTTTCCATAGATTGTTAGAAATATTAAACTAATCAAGGTGGAGAAATACATATTTTACTTCTAAAAAATATACATAAGTTAGTATTTGAACTATTCAAATATTTTAAAAAAATTATTTTATCTTTCAACTAGCAGACTGCCTCATCTCAAAAATGCTCATTTACAGCTTAGCAGAAAAACTTTAAATCATACCCTATTTTAGTCCCTAAGAAATGATATCAACAGTTAATTAACAATTAAACAGTTTGCGCTGGAAAATAGTCAAGGTTTGGTGCTGATAAATATCGAAAAAGTACTGAAATAGACAGGAAAGATGAAGTGAACACGCAGGGAAAAAGCAGAATTATTTTGTGTGAATTCTTCATGTGCCAAAACATAATGCTATCAACATGTCAACTCCAATCTTTTCATTATATTCACAAAAAGACGCACAAGAAGAAGCTGAAAACCGTGAGAAAAAGACTGCCTTGAACTAGCCTTCATCAGTTGTTTTAATAAATTTTCATGAAAACTTGGAAAACGCGGCAATGCATTCTGCATAATCAGAGATTCATAGACCAGTTCAAAGCATATCCCTAACATATTAATGTATTGCTTTAGATGCAAGGATACCAGCAAACCGGGCAACTTTGATAACGCGAGTGACTTTGATAAAAACTATTCAAGCTCAATATTGGCACTTTTCGGGCTCCGATTTTTCTGAAATAAGTATATTTTTAATTTGTCCACCATGGCTAATCAGATTTTATGATGTATATCCTGATTCACCACATTCCAGATGAATTCCAGTCTTATAACGTTACCAGTTAGGACTTTTTAGTCAAGTTGGAGATAATCACTCAATTATTCGATAGTCACCTTATTAGTATATGATAGTTACCCACTTGACATAATTACTTTATTACGTCCTAATATACTAATTGGGTGACAATCCATTAATGTGGATCAATGAAATGATTTGCCGACTACTCTCTCCTGCTACGTCTTGCCTGTATTAGATAGAACCTGCCCTAAATTATGCAATACGATACTGTTTCGAAAAACCTGATAATGTCACTTTCAACTTAACTCAATTTTATTCAATAGAGCCTATGCATTTTCAAAACTCTGGTGGCCAGTCGAAAAAAATGAAATATCTCTCACCATATTACCAAAGCAAATCACACAACTGACCAGTCTTCAACACTACCTCCTACCTCGATAGACATTCAAGAAGACCCCCAAGACGGGGCTTATTCGCTAAATCTGAAAGAAGCATGAGTCAAAGATGAAACAAACCTCTGTCAGCGTAAGTTGGCTAATATGGGTGAACATCATGTTTAACACCCTATCGTCTCTTTCACAAGACAAAAAAGTCACTTCCACTGGATGGAATTAGAACTAATTGGGCAAAAGCGCTCCCAGCTACAGTGTACAGTGGAAGTGTGAATGGTCTTGTGAACATACATAAGCAATCATGTTGAAGAATTGCTTATCAAAATTTCAATGAAGAAATAAAGTACCTAATACTTCTCTCCATAATTATAAAAAACACCTTTGTATTAGCATGTTATGTTTATTCATTTCCATAGGAAGTATGCGACGTACTAGCACAATAACTCCACACAAAGTGAGATTCAGAGACAGGATAGATGCATATTACACAAGACCATGTTCGATTTTCGGATGATTATGAGACAGGCTGTACGTACAAGACCCATTTGGCCTAAAACACAATATGCGACGCTACCTACTCAGTACTCAAAACAAAGGAAATTAAAGTGAAGTATAGGTGAAAAAAAGAAAGATATATACATTTTAGGAGAACAAGTACGGTATTGTATGTGCAGTAGAGTGCAGAGTGTGATAACAAGAAATTATGAATGGGGAAACACCCTGGTCCAAATGGCTTATGCAGGACATAGGCTATGTTTCCCGAATAAACTTTTGACATGATGATGATATGTGGAAGCTGTGCTGTGTATGGAAGTACCGGTACCGAGTATGGTGAATTGAAAAAGAAGTTGTAAAATATGATAAGTCGGGGTTTGAAGGTGGGCAAATTCAAAATATTTTCTTCAGGGGAAAGTCAAAGCACTAGAAGTATTAATATTACTGATTAAGCTTCGGGAATCGGTACCAGTACCATTCTGCATTAGGTACCGGTACCTGTACCCTAACAGCTAACGCTGAAGTCAAACGGAGTTACTCTGTACTGTTATTCTTTTTTCTCAGATCACAATTTCGTATTTGATTGGCTTGGCCTGTGTCTTTTAATTCTGCATTTGTCTGTCCCCTGCACGGTTGCACGTAAGTATAGCAGTCTGCACAGTCTGAGTTCTGAGTTGGTGTAAGTTACCGTAGGCTATATTTGCAACGAAAATTTGTGACAGAAATCGTCAATTTTTTCTACGCAGTAAACTGGTAAAGTTTAGACAGTTGAAATTGTCCAAGTTAAAAACAACATTTTATCAAAACAATAAAGCAACAGATGATGCCCAATCTAAAACTATCGCCAAGTCTAAGCAGCAAACTTCCAGCGAAATGTCAGTCTAACCTGGGATGAAAATGCAAGAAATCCTATAAAATTTTGTCAAATCACAGTTCCGCAATTTAACAGCAAAACATAAAAAAATGTTGCTCGATAGCGACATCTCGCGATTACAAGGTTATAAGTTG
Source organism: Styela plicata (assembly GCA_963675895.2). NCBI lineage: Eukaryota > Metazoa > Chordata > Ascidiacea > Stolidobranchia > Styelidae > Styela > Styela plicata. The sequence continues at coordinate 5,362,332 of OZ023149.1, forward strand.
TCAAGTGCACTAATGCGTGACATTTTTATCCACGTGTGACATCACAAAATCACCTTCGTTCGAACAAAACCAAGAAGTTCGCGCGAAAAGCGTTCCAGTTTGTTTTCGTCACCGTGGCGATCGGATCCCCCTGTCTGCTGCCCACTACCCAACGTTTTCTTACTGGACGTATTAGCAGTATTTGCATTGTCTACTTCAAGCCGTTTCGCTTGCTGACTTGAGCAAAGGATGGTCAACACCTGCAATGGTTGGTCTATATCATTTGCTTTGGTGAATTTTGCAATGAAATTGGCAATGACACAAGAAAACATCCAAGAACCGAAAAACCACTGCGAGGATAACTGCAAGAAGAACTGGGCCCTGGTACCATACGAATCCACTAATGTGCAACTATTCCCATCATTCAGTGAGAAGATTCGGAAGTTTAAATTCAAAAATATTGAGGATGAGATTTTAATTCATCAAGCTTGGAATGAAAAAGGCGTTGCTGCTGTCGTTTGGGAGGCGGTAAGAGGTGTTATATTTCTTATGGCAGATGCGGATTTCTCAGATTCCATTTCAGCATGTTAAAAATTCAAAATATTCACTTCGAGGATGAGAAATATAGCCATACAGTGCCTTTTGAGTATTTCCTATGTTTTGTATGGTGCTCGGTTACCTCAATCCGTAAAGCGTTGGGAATACGCTACGAGCTACGCATCTCTGATCGTCATAACGCGGGTTCAAATCCCATGAGGGATGATGATTATACTGTATACTGATGATTATGCGAGAGCACTGATGTACTCCTCGCTGGTGCAGTGGTTCATGTGAGCGCTGCTTACGGCTCCCTCTACCTGCCAGGTCCATGTACAGGAAAAATTAAAACTATGATAATCAAAAACCTTCACCCCGATTTGGAACTGGTAGCTGCACGAGAGGTCGTGGTTTGCCATATGGTTAAGCTGTATTCTCTGCTTTTCTCTCCCGCAGGATAAAAATGATATCTTATATACTTCAGTATTGATTCATTCTAATATACTTGCTATAGTACCCTTTCTCCTAATCTTACTATTTATTAGATGAATTACAAGTTTCTTAATTGCCGATTATTTTTCAGGCAATTGAACTGACGAATTACATCATTGACAATGTAGAAGTCAAAGGAAAAAGGATTCTTGAACTTGGATCTGGCACTGGGCTTGTTGGAATAGCATGCAGTAAATTGGGTGCAAATGTAACTGTTACAGATCTGAGAGAAGCATTGCCGTTTCTGTCAAAAAATATAGATGTGAACTTTGACCTTAACAGAAATCTTGCCCCAGAGGTCAAGGAACTGAAATGGGGAGATAATTTGAACTCCTTCAGTCCTGAAAACTATGACATCATCATAGGTGCTGATGTCATATATATTGAGGAAACTTTTGAAGATCTATTAGATACCATTTGTTATTTATCCAAGGTTAAAGGTTATTCTTCCCTATTTCATAGCAATGGTGAAATAATAAATGATAAAAAGACGATTACTTATCTATCAGCCAAAATGAGATATACCAGGGAGGTAAAATTCATAAATAAATTGAAAAAAAATTTAAATGTTAAAAAAGTTTTTTCAAATCGTGGAAATAATATTAATATTTACAAAGCCACGCCTTTGTGAAATAGCCAGGTGCATGGTGTTACGATAATGTGCAGTATTACAAATTCAATTCTTTATATATATATGCTATACATGTTATATTCCATATCAGTTTATGGTTTGAAGCCCTTGATTTAAAGAATATAAAAGTGATGTCCCGTGTTGCAAGTTCCAATTTGGTTCTCAGCATTACAAGCTAAAGCTCTGCGTACAGAAATTTATATAATCACATTATAGGACTTTTCAAACAAAATTACAACTACTAGTAGACAATAGGGATAAACTTAATTGAATTTGCAGATTTGTGACTCCACATCTATGTGCGTCAAAAAGGAAGGCAATTTTTATCATTTTTATTTTCAATTTGAACTTTTATCTTTAGTACAATTTTATAATCATGTAAGTGTTGTTTTCATATCATTGTTTTTATTTTCACAATATTAATACCTGTGCTTATCAGTTTTTATTAATGCCTGTGTTTTCTTCACATCAATTTTTTAGCAAAGTCAGATATCAAGGCTGTATGCTAATGTAAAATCTGGATCAGCGAAATACATCCTTGATGACCAACTATAAATATTAATAAGTGACTGATAAGTTAAAACCAGATTGAACCCAAATATTAAAAATATACATATATATATTTAAAAGCATTGTATGCATCTCATTCCAAAATATATATTAAAAAACTGACTCCGGAACATATTTATGAGTCTTCCATCGCAGTGTTGACGAATCTTTATTTTATGATTATACCATTATATCAAAAATACATTTTTTTTCAGAAGTGGACTTATCATGAAGGGTTTTTGCAAATTCCTATTTAATTTGCTGCCATTTTCTTTATTTGTCCAAATTAGTAGAATAGCCAGAAATCTGCCGATGTCCGCTTCGAAAAGCAAGCCAAACTTTTAGTGCGAACATATAGAAAGAACTCGTAGTGGACAAGAGTTGTTTAATAAAAATTTATATTGGCAATGTGCATTCATATTTTATTTTCCTTCTCATCTTATTTGATCATTTTAATCATCACCTTTAGAATGATTATTAGGGCAATTTTTCATCGTGCAAAATGCCAAGTATTCAAGAAATTCTCCCATTCAACGAGATGTAGTTATTCAACACAAACATGGACAATCAACGAAAAGTTTCTGAAAATACATCCAGTAGTGAAAGATGCTCTTCTATCAAGGAAACCTGTCGTTGCCCTGGAAAGCACGATCATTACACACGGGATGCCTTATCCCGACAATTATGAGTAAGCTTATTCTGCTTATACTTTATTCATAATACTGGATAACTGTTGTAAAAAGCTTTATTTCTTTTATTAAAATTTGCTCAAGACAAGATTAGGAGAGCTCTTTAACAAAATATTCCACAAACCGTTAAGGAAAGTGCAATGAGCTACATGTGTAAAAATTCATTGCCTACAAGTAACTCGAGGATGACGATCAACCTGAACCATTTTGACTTATCACTGGTAATTCGATACCTACTTGGGTACCTATCCTAACAATGGGTGCCCGGTTAGCTCGATCGATATAGCGTTGAAAAAACACATCAAGCTGTGTAGCGTCTCTGATCATAAGGGATGATCGTTATATTAATGTGAGAGGTCTGCTGAACACCACGGTGGTTCACGTAATCACTGCTTACAGCTTCCTCCACCAACCAGATTCACGCACAGTAAAAAATGAGAAATATGCTAGGATAGGAAAAAAAAAACACTCGATTTGGAACTTAGTGTCTGCACTTTTGTCACCCAACCATTCTAATTGAGAGTAATTTACTGTAATGTTATTGTACTCAAATAATTTTTAGGGTGACAATCATTGAAAGTATGAATTAATTCAAAGACCTTGGCCAGTTGTTAAGTTAATATGAAAATGTTTCAGCCTGAAAAATTTGGTGCTGGATTCTATAGTAGTCTATAATTATGCCTGTATAATTAGTCCATTGAATTTGTGTGCGCAATGGCCTAGAGGTTATTATGTTGGCATGCGCACCATTCAACCCAGGGTGTAATAACTCGGCTAAGCTCTGACTAACTGAAAAGTTCATATTTTTAACTGTGCTAACCCTGTTCGCCTAAGTGGCCGCTAGTACAGAGTGATCCACTCAAAATAAGCGGCTTCGAAAAAAAGAAGAAAAATTCAATATCAAATTTTTTGTCCTATTTAGAACAGCATTAGAAGTTGAAGAAATTGTCAAGAAAAAATCGGTGACTCCTGCAACTATTGCCATTATTAATGGAAAAATTCATATCGGTAATGAATGTTCATTTTCATAAGTCCATATTTTGGTTAAGTTTATTAAAACTTAGGTTTATTCTTTAATTTCAGAAAAAAAATCATAACTAATTGACATGCCTGATGAGTATAAATACATTGGCTTATATTGACCAGCAAAAAAATCTGAGCTATTTCGAGAATACTCTGATATAGCATCATTCCACGCAGGTTTAAACAAAGACGACTTACACAGGCTTGCAACATCTACTTCATCTGTAAAGATTTCAAGAAGAGGATTGCCCGCATCGATTGCTTACAAACAAACTGGAGGCACTACTGTATCTGCCACAATGATGCTTGCTCATAGGTGTGCATTTTTCGCTTCGGTCATTTCTGATACATTCAAAAGAAGTTAATGGCAGATGTAAGCTTTAGGATGCCATTAACATTATTCCTGTTAGTCTCAAAAGAGGTGACTTAAAAGAAATTATACAATTCTGTGATTGTTTTACGACTACCCGGGACCAGGGCAGATAACACTCAGTTTGACATATTTTCTGCTTACGGTTAATTTAATTTTTTCCAAATTATGTGCCTCTGTGCATACTAATGGGTGTTGGCTTATTTATTCCTTTCTGTTGCTGCTTCCAACCTCGCCTAGGGTTAAATTTTGGATCAAAATACCATACTGAGAACTGTGTGTAGGTGCAGCTCAAGAATTGTCTTAATATTAGAAAAAGCACTGTCATTGGTGCTGCATTTGATAGGATATCATTTTTATTCTTTATTCTGCGGGAGAGGAAAGCCGAGAATACAACTTAACCATATGGCGAACCACGGCCTCTTGTGCATATACCGGTTCCGAATCGGGGTGAAGGTTTTTGGATCATTGTATTTCTCATTTTTCCTGTGAATGGACCTGGCATTTGGTAGTATCCATCTCCTGTGTAGTTAGTTGATTCCTTCTTGCTGCTTTCGAGTCCCACCATGCTTCAATTCCATTAAAATAAATTTGTTGATTTCTTTATATCTAGATGCAACATTCCAATCTTTGTAACAGGAGGGATAGGGGGAGTTCATAGAGATGGACAAAATACACTGGATATAAGTTCGGATCTAACAGAACTTGGAAGAACGCCTGTCACAGTGATAAGTGCTGGTGTAAAGTCTATACTAGATATTCAGAGAACATTGGAATACTTGGTAAGCTGCCCGGTGTGTAATAACTTGGTTAAGTTAAGCTGAACTGGAAAGAGCATAGCTTTCCAACACTCTAAACATGTCCGCCGATAAGCGGCCGCTACTAAAGGGCCTGGTGACGGTGATCTACTCCAAGGAATAGATATAAAGAATGTAAAATATTCACCGTATTATTTATAAATCACAAGCCACAAACGCTGATCGGACTTTGGTTTATCTGCCACACTTTTGTTCAACTTGTAAACACTTTTTCTCTTCACCCTTGCTAGTTGAACAAAATCTCTCTAGAGCTAAATGTATTTTGATTAATTTTTACGGAAAAAGATTAAAATCATAATCTGTTGATCACTGAAAAAAATTCACTTTCCAGGAAACTCAAGGAGTGACAGTTGCAACATTTGGGCAAAGAAACGAATTCCCTGCATTTTTCACCCCAAAATCTGGCTACAAATCTCAATTTTGCGTAGAGAATGCTTCAATAGCTGCAGAATTGATAAGAGCATCTCAAGATATCAATATGGATAGTGGATGTCTGATAGCAGTGGTTATACCAGGGGAATTTGCTGCTTCTGGAGAGAAGATTGAACAGGCAATCAAGACTTCTTTGGCGGAGGCTGAGTAGGTGCCTTTTTTATTAAGCAACTTCTTTGAATGGATCACCCTGACCATGGCCCTGTGCTAGAGGTCACTTATAGACGGACAGGGTTAGAATTGCTGGAAAGATATGATCTTTTCCTGTTTGGCTTAGCCTACCCAATTTATTACACCCGGGGTTCAGTGGTGGGCATGGATTAATGAGTGTGCCTCAACGGGGTCGAACCCGAGATGACAACACGTTTAATCACTAGGCCAGCGCGCTTGGATAGTTGACTTCATACTAATCAGACATTTTAGTTCCAGCTCAGACTTAGCTATGACTTGGTGCCTGCCCGCGGATCACTTGCGGCCTTTGGTCGGGTCCCTTGGTGTATCTAGTCTGGGCTGAGGGCAATTTGTTTTAACAAAGTTAAAAGCATAAATTTTTTATGTATTTCTGGATTTTCTGCAATAAGGAAAACACAATTTCTGTTCCTTCTAATAACATGGTTTCTATTCAGTTGTTAATTAAACCATTTTGCCAAACAAAATTTACAAATATAACAAAGAACCCCAAATTTAGTTCAGTTTCTGTTTCTTTTGTTACCAGGTCATCGTCAATACATGGAGCTGATGTTACACCTTATATATTGAGAAGAGTGAATGAGATAACAGGAGGGGAATCCTTGAAAGCCAGTATCCTTTCCAGAAACTGTTTTTAGAAATGTTTTCTTGTCGTTCTGCTTTCTTATGGTTTTACCATTGCCCAGGGCAGATTCCTCTCACATCACTCGATGTACCAGTTCAGTACCGTGCCTGAATGCCTCTCGCTTAGAGTGCATTTGCTATATAAGTGGTCTTCTAGGTGCGGCTTCCGCCCTTAGTACTTTAAGAAAAAAAACGTCTTAATTAAATAAAATTGTTCATCAATCTTAACGACTTACTCTCTTCGCGCAAAATGAGATGTGGCTTTGATGAAAAACAATGCATCAGTTGGGGCTGATATTGCTGTCGAATTAGCAAGGAGTGAATCTTTGAATGAAGAATATGCCACTCAAACTGTCGAGGAGGATGAAATACGAGAAAGGCCTGTGAGTTTACAAAACTTTTGCGTTTTATTTCATTGCGACTAGGGCTGGGCGAAACCGAATTATTTAGAATTCGAATTTGACCAAATTTGATTGCATTTTGTCATTCAAAATGAAAACTCTAGTCAATTTAACAAGTTTTTTTTCTATCATCGATTCACGATTGATTCGAATAAATTGTGCTTCGAATCGATTCTGTAAGTTTTTTAATGTATGTAGAGTTTATTACATACATTAATAGCTTCGCTTCATATACTAATTTGGGTTTGTATTAGTTTATTTCAACTTCTGTTAACAAGCAAGTACCAGCAAGCAGTAGAATTTGCTTATTAAAGTATTTTTTACAGTTCTTTTTTTTTGTTGCCAAACTGAGCTACTCAATTATTATTTCAATAACTATTCGTTTCATTCAAGGTGGTGATTGGAGGCACCAACATTGATATTATTGCGAAATGTACATCGGAAATATTATACGATGGACCATCAAATCCAGCAACTATTACTTATACATTAGGAGGGGTGGCAAGAAATATCGCAGGTAATAATGAGTGTCATAGGCTTGTTTTTCTTTTTGGTGTTCGGATCATGGATTTTTTTAAAATGTGTCCGATGTTTTAACCCTTTTTATGACATTGAAGCCTCTTCCTACATTCTGATTACTGCTGGATACATGAAAGCAGAGTCTCCCGGATAATACGATTGCGCCTAACCGACTGAGCTACAGAGTCTGACAAGAAGACACTTTTACTCCTTGTGAATATCTTGAGATAATTTTATTCTAGACTGGCGGGATACCAGCTACTCTGATACTCAAACACACAGAAAATAGGTTTCATTAGAAAGAAATTAAAGATATGGTATGATCTTTCCTGTTCGGCTTAGCCTACCCAAGTTATCAAATTTTGATAACTTGGGTAGGCTCAGCTGAACAGAAAAGATCATATCTTTCCAACAACTCTAACCCTGTCTGTCTGTAAGTAGCAGAGCTCTGGTCAAGGTGATCCCTTTCCAAGAAGTGGCTAAAAAAAATTGAATTCTAAACTGAAAATTTTATAAACTAACTGCATTCTTTTTGATCAACAAACGTGAAAAATTTCTTCTAGTTAAAAATTTAGATATTATTTTATTTTTATATCGATATCGTTGTCATTAATTTCAGAGGGTCTTTGTAGATACAGAGACAACCCAGTATTCATATCTGCTCTTGGAGATGATGGTCACGCTCAGATGGTTAGAATGGAAATGAAGAAATATATGGTATGTAGGGCTGTCCAAGATATTCGGTTTGTAATATTCGAATCATTAATTATTCGATTAGATTTCTGCAACTATTTGAAATCAACAAAATGATGATTTGAGTTTTTTTCCAAAAATAAGTACGAATTTTCCATGAAAATGTAAGCTTATGAAAAAATGATTTAGTTCATTAAATAACCTCTGATTCGGGGAAATATTTCATTCGATTCTGAAACCCAAAGATTTGATTTTGGCCACCCCTAATGGTATGTATGCGTTGTTGCGTTAAGGTAAAGGGGCATTGGTCTAGCTTGATAAGGTTGCGGCTGGGGCTTCCATCTCTTGCTTTGATTGGTATATAAAAATGCTATGATTACTGTAGCTGATTTGCTTATATCTATATTCATATCGCAGATTTCGTTTGTTCTCATTTTAAGCGTGGCTGGTCAACTTTTTGGAAGTTATGGAGTCTGTACAAACTTTCTAACTCTGAATTGTTGTATTTCTATGTATTCCTCTGTGAACCTCACCCGATAGGGAACTTTTCATTTTGTCAAGCATGCGCCACTGCGGGACCGCGTCTCATCGCCGCGATCCATCAGTGACACATACTTAACAAAAGATGTTTTAACAAAGCTTTTCCAATTGAGTAGTGCGATGACCTAATGTTAATAATGTTTAGATTGGATTACAATAACAGGATTTCCTCGCAGAAGTCTGGTAATGTTAATAATGTTTGAATTTGATTATGATTTCCTCTTAATGTCAGAGTGCAAAAGTCTGGTAGTCATCGAGTCTGAATGGTAAAAAATAAGATTTTTTTACCGACTCTACAGCCAAGGTTTTATCTGAAGAAATTGACTTTAAGGTTTTGATACTGCTTGAAAGACGAGTAATGATCTTTTAACCGTGGGGGAAGGTTTAATATTTATTTGAGTCATGGTGGTGGGATCTTGGTTCGCTTCGGGTGTCTAAAATGTTCATATCATTTTCTTCGGACGGACAAAGAAGCTCCAAAACCATCAACACTGCTATTTCATAGCAGTATTGAAGATTTTTAACCTCTTATAGTATGGTTTGGCTATGGCTACTACCAGACACTTAGCCACTAGCCACAAATATAACATGAAGTATTGCCTAATTGCTAAATTTTCTTTTGTTGTTGTTTGTTTTCCACAGGATTTGTCTTTCATCGAAAAGATACCAGAATATACTTCAGGATTATACAATGCAGTATTCGATGACAAGGGATCTTTAAAAGTTGGACTGGAATCAATGAAAATACATGAAATGTGAGTTACAATTAGCAATATATGATTGATATGGGGAACATTGTACACTACTATGTCTCGTGCTACCTATCTCTGATCGTCATGACACGGGTTCGAATCCCGTGAGGGATGATGATTATATGGGAGAGGTCTGCTGGACACCTCGCCGGTGCATGGTGTTTCACGAAGGGGCCGCTTATGGCTTCCTCCACCAATCAGGTCCATACACAGGAAAAATGAGAAATGCGATAATCAAAAACCTTCACCTTGATTCGAAACTGGTATCTGCACGAGAGGTCGTGGTTCACCATATGGTTGAACTGTATTCTCGGCTTTCCTCTCCCGCAGGATAAAAATGATATCCTATCCTACCCATCATTCCTGTATGTCTTTGTGTATGGGATCAATATGTATGTATTAATTAAATGCAAGGATACAGTAAATGTAAAGCAAAGCTTCAAACTTCTATATATAAATTACTGAATTAAGTTTGGATTGTGCAGCGTTTACCATATCATTAGTCATTAGTTTGTCACTTTCGGGATTTGCCTACAAAATTTATGTATATATTCAAAAAAGTTTTTTTTTTAATTTTGCAATTCTAGTTTATTATAATGAACACTTTGAATTAATACGCAATAAGGTATGAATAAACTTGTTCCATCAATAACTGATGAAACATTATTTTTTTTATAGCCAATTCTTAGAGTGAATCACTCTGCCCTGTAACACCGGCCACTTATAGACGGATAGGGTTACAATTACTGCAAAGATGTGATCTTTCCCTGTTCGGCTTAACCTGCCCAAGGTATTACACCCTGGGTTAAATGGTGTGCATGGATAATGGATGATGGCCAGACACAACCTGTTCAACCTGCGATGCCAACATGTTTACCCACTAAGCCATCGTGCCCGACACTGGGATAAATTTTTTGATTCTTGTTCCAGGATCTGCATAGAAACTATAATGAAGAATGAGGATGTGATATCACAAGCGCCTCTAGTTTGTATCGATGCAAACCTGGCAACAGACACTATTGCTTACATTTGTGATCTCTGTGACAGGTAGGGATGCTGGTAGAAATCAGTTATATTCTTTTTCTTTTATTATTGAAATTCACTCTAAGCACGACCGGAAGCAGCTCCCAAAGGGACCTACCAACAGCCACTCAATAGCAAAGAGCTACTAAAAGATGTAGTACCAGCAACTGCACTCTGAACGGTGAACATTCCAAACGGAACTGAACGGCCATGGTAAAGTGCAGAGAATTGTACCTGCCCTGGGCGAGGGTAAAACCATCTACCACGTCTTTGCTTCCTTTTAGTCACTTCGTAGGAAATACGCTAAAACTATTCTAAAGCCTGATCCATAGGGTCAAATTACCATTTAGTTTATAATGCTATGTATCAAAAGCTCAGATAATCGAAATTATTGCTTTTTATTATGACAACCTATTGACCCTGGCCTTCCTCAAATTTTGTACCGGTATCTAAAAAATCAGTTTGCTTAAAGTAAGGATTCAACCAGTTTTTGGAAATAAGCCTGAAATGGCAGATACGGGTGTGTTCAAATTAAGTTTGAAAAGTGGCTTGTATAGGGCCACTCTCAATGTGATATAAATCTGGGTGGCATTAGGTATATTTTGTACTGGCATACTACTGTCAAAATGCTGGTATTACCGGTATGCCGAGCTATTTTCTGCTATCAAAAAACATGCTATTGCGTCGTTTTAATGAGCCACATGAAGCGCGACTTAGTTAAAAAAATCAGGTAGATATATCTAAATGCTAGACAGGTTTTTGTTTCATGACATTGCAAAAGTTCAATCGAGGCATATAAGCAGGTGTAAGTGGGCTAAAAACCCATTTTTGTCGTTACTTGTTGCAGTAATGCATCGACTTGTAACCATTTTGGGAGGTATGTCAAAAAATACCGGTATCATGGCAAGCCGTCATTTCGAAGATTAACGCGATACAGTATTTTGGAAAAACTCCATACCGTTATGCCGCTAAACTCTAATGTGATGTTCTCGAAAAATAGAGTATCTTGATCCTGAGATCTCACTAATGTAGCCAATTAATATCTGACTTGTAACTTCCTTTAGGAGAGACCTAGACTTGTTCTACGAGCCAACAGGATCATTGAAAGCTGGGAGACCGTTCCAGGATGGATCTGCTTGGAAATCTATCAAATATTTGACTCCGAATCTACAAGAATTTGAAGTTATCATGTCGGCTGTTACGGGTAAAGAAAAGAAGATAAATTTAAATGGTGAGTAGGGTTGACAAATATTGAATTCGTGAATCAAAACTTGTTCGATTCCATTTTCCTAGTGATTCGAAATCAACATCTGCAAAAAAATGTATTTATTCTCAGAAAATAGACGTATATTTTGGTGATTTAACGATGTTCAGAAAGGTCTTTTTGGTTTATTCATTATAAAACTGCTGATTCGAATATTCGATTCGTAAAATTTATTCAATTCTGATTCGATTCAATTCTAGTGAGTGGTAATCAACCCTCAATAATTATGACTTTTATGGTGCATATCATACCAGGGTGTCAAAGTCGGGAATGCCCTTGTCATTTTGTTTGAATTGATGAAAAAGCTTAAAAGCCATCAACACTGCTATTTCATGGCAGTATTGATGATTTTGAGCCATTTCCGTTCAGTTTAGTAGCTTCGAGACACTCAAAGACCGTTTCAGTCTTCTAACTAGCGATATATGTACATCCTAGATATATCATACTAGATATACATGAAATTAAAATTGCCCATTTGCTAATTTTTTTTTGATGGCAGTCATTTTCTTTGTGTGTCTGAGTATCTGACATTCTGCCTGTCTGTACCACCCAAATATGAAATTAATAATTGTAATTTACATTGTACAAGGATTGGTTCTCTAGCTACATGAACAAAATAACTCTGCTCCTAACTTGAAAATGATAAAATATGGAATAAAAATACCTATATACATTTTCACATAAAATGGAGAGTTTGCTGATTCTCTAGCTACGTGAACAAAATAACTCTAACTTTTTTTTTATAGCCAATTTTTAGAGGGGATCACCCTGTCCAAGGCCTGTAACAGCAGCCACTTTTAGACGGACAGGGTTACAATTACTGGAAAGATACGATCTTTTCCTGTTCGGCTTAGTCTACCCAAGTTATTACACCCTGGGTTGAGTGGTGGGCATGGATAAGCAAGCCGGATTCACCGGGGCTCGAACCCGAGATCTTCGAACCTGCGTTGCCAACATGTTTAACCACTAGGCCATCGCGCCTCGCGAAACTTGAAAATGATAAAATATAACTAAGAATATAAACTTTTTCACAGAAAATGGAAAGTTTGCTGATTCTACATTGCCCGCAATTTACGAGACGTGTCGTCCATTACTAGAGCATGTCTACTGCTTGATCGTTACCTTGGCTGGAAAGGGAGTTGCTACCTTTGTACAGGTGAGATTAAAATTTGGAGAACGAAGCTCGAGATTCCAAGTGTCCAAACAAGCATTCAAACATTTTAAAAGACAATTTTCATGTTTTGTCTGGTCTTATACAAATTCACAGCTAAAATGCAGTATTCTGTCTTGATCTTAAGTCTCAAGGTGTTTGGTTATCAGAAAATCTTATAAGCCTGGAGTTCCTGATTCTCTTTCAAAATTCTCAATCCAAGAAACGAAGAGATTATTTTTGTCTAAACAGTTACCAGTAGGTGTTTTATAACCATTGTAAACTCTTAATTTTTCTCATTCGGTATTTTGAAATGATTCAAATAGTGAAAAATCAACTGCCAAATTGTGTGCAATTCTGTGTAATCAGCCAAATATGCTCAAGAAGTAGTCTTTTTGCTTATCTTAATTTTGTTTCTCCTCACTTAATCAAATTTTCATGGTTTACATTTAATTCTCTTTCCGATAAGCAAATATAATGTATAGTCTCAGCATCAGTTCCATCTCTTGTTTTCTGAACAGGACAACAGTAAATCTTCGGGTATCAGGGCTACGCACTACCCCTTGACTTCAATGCCTCAACGTGAATGGATGTTCCAACCAATCGTTAATGTCAGTGGCTCAGGAGATGCTTTTGCGTCTGCCTTTATCCATGGACTTTTGTGCAAGAACGATATCGATACTTGTACAAAAATGGGACTCACAGCCGCACAGTTTTCTTTGAGGTCTAATTCAGCTGTTCCACCAAACTTGAATGTCGATATTTTTGATGGGATTGAGGATAAAGAATGGAAAACACAGTCAATATAATTGCACTGATCCTTCTAGATTCTGAGCGATGGAATATCGAACCACGCAACGCTTTTGAGCGTTTCAAATAGGAATTGGGAATGAAAAATACTGCATTTGGCATGCCTGTTCATAGGTAGTTGAGTGAACCATGACATACACAAGCACAGTTGGGGAGCATCCACCGGGCTAGACTAGCAGAATGCCAGCTACTATGCTGCTCAGACACCCGAAGAAAATGGGTTCTATCAGAAAATTTTTTTACAATTGGACAATATTTTATAATATATCTGTGACTAGAAGATTTAAATGTCTTTTTAGGAATAGCTGGTATCAAACAAACCGTACAAAAAGGCTCAAAATCATCAATACTGCTATGAAATAGAAGTATTGATGGTTTTGAAACTTTTTGGTCTCCCAAAGAAAATGAGATGAAGATTTCGGACACCCGAAGAAAATCACAATTCTGTCACCCAGCGCCGGGGGAAAGGTATACTTATAGTTAGAGTGTAAGATGTAAAAATCTGAAATTTGAAGGGCCAACTGCAGTACGAAACAGCTCTTACTATTTTACTTTCAGTATACTCAAACATGGTGTATCTGAGATAATATGGGGGAGGGGATGTGCTTGTTGCAAAATTTTTCCCTTTTTATTTCCTGGTGGAAGAATTCGATTTTGTGTCAAACAGAGCTACATGATTCATGTGATGAGTGTTCAACTCCAGTGTTCCTTTTTTAGATTCCTTGACACGAACCTAATATCTTCACCGCAACTATTATATTCCTGTTAAATACGCATCAAAAACGAAAATAATTGTTTCAACATTAAATTTATTTGTTAACTCTCATGTCAATGCTAAATTTCAAGTCCTGTTTCCCCCTCAAAATTTTTTCTGTCAAGCATGTGTCACATATTAATCGCATCTTATCAACGCAGTGTCGCATCTTTAGCAAAATATCCTTTGACAAAATTTTTTTAGCGGGGCCCATGTTTTCCAATCATTAAATTCTAAATACAATACTGTGCCAAGCTGATTTGTCTAGCTCTCAATACACCGTTTTATTTCTTCATTTTATTATTCTTTCCTGCAATCATATTGTGATGATATTTTTTAAGTGCAATTATGGTTGTCTGATGGTGCTAGATAGAAAGTTTTTAAAGTCTTCATAATATTTGAATATAATTTTGCTAATTTTGAAATGTTGCACCACAGTTTACATCTGAACTTGGATTCGGACCGCGAGACTGCGAAAAATGACAATTTTTTTATAATGTGTGTCGAATATAATTACCGTATGTATATCCTGCAATCTACCTTTCATAAGCCATATCATTGTTGCTCTTGTGTAATAATTTTTTTGTGCAATTTTCTTTACTTACACAGCTGGGGATGCTAGTTTGGTTTTTTTTTTGAATCGATTTGCGAATTAAATGATTTTGAAACTAAACTTTTCAAATATTATTCTATTTGAATTTTTTTTTTTGACTCTTTTAAGATATAAAACAACAAAAAACACATTTCTAGTTCCAATAGAACCATAAACAACCATATAATATCATCAACTGTCTATGACAGAACTTTACTTGAACGACGCATAATAATTGATTAAAATCACGTTATATTTTTAGTAATTGGAATCGGTTCATTTGTAAAACTTGCATCCCCACACACAGCACAATGACCTGTTTAAATACGACTATAAGAATAACCTTATTCTGAAACCTGTCCCACAGGTGAAATATGCTTTGATCACACATCCTACCATATCAAAACAACCTTCAACGCCATTTTTCTTTCTGTGGTAATCTTAGTATAATTCAGAATATGCATGATAAACACATTTTTCATTATTTTTTTGGGGATTTACAGGTTCTAAACCTAAATACTTTTATATAAAATTTCATGGCGAGGCATCGTACGAGACGCGAAATGGCATATGCTAACAAACAGTATAGTTCCTACAGTTCCTTCGATGGTTCATCAAGAACTTGGAACAAAACTCGTTTTGGAACGCTGGCTGGAATATTATTTTGTGCTTCAGTGATGGTTTATTTTGCTTTTTCAACCCCAAATAATGATGATAATATGGGAAAGAGGGATCTCACAAACTTAAAATGGCACGAACAAAAACTTAAATGGAATTTAAAACCATTGGATAACCACAAATTTGAACTTGTATGTAACAAAGTTAAAATTGATCGATTCAATCGTGAACATTTGCCGAATATTTTAATGGTTCGCACACCAGGTTCAGAAAATATTATTAAAGTGAAGGATTTTTTAGTCTCTTCAATGAAATCCCTTGGCTGGACGGTAGAAGAAAACAAATTCAAGGATACTCCACCAAAGACTTACTCCAAGAAGAAAGTTGAATTTACGAATGTAATTGCGACACACAACCCTCGAGCTAGACGAAGACTTGTTCTCGCATGTCACTATGATTCAAAAGTATCTCCTGAGGGATTCCTAGCGGCTACAGACTCAGCAGTACCGTGTGCAATGATGATTGAAATTGCTGTCGTTTTGAAAGAATATCTTGATCGCGCTCCTGAGGATTCAGACTTGACTTTACAATATTTGTTTCTTGACGGCGAAGAGGCTTTTGAAGAATGGACTGCAACTGATTCCTTGTATGGTTCCAGGCACCTTGCATCGAAATGGCACAAAGAAAAATGGCCACCTGGACCAAACAGCGACAAACGAGTTTTAGACTCCATAGATCTTTTTGTATTATTAGATCTCTTAGGAGAGAAAAATCCATCTTTTGTGAGCATGAGAGAGTCGCATTCACGTCATTACAAAGGACTTATCAGGATTGAACAGAAATTGTTCGAAAAGGACGGCTTGCGATATTTTAAACCTGAAATCAAAGATTGGTCCGTACAGGATGACCATATACCATTTCTAAATAGGAATGTACCAGTTTTGCATATTATACCGTTGCCATTTCCAAAAAATTGGCACAAAATTGGTGATAACGGAGAAAATCTTCATAATGACACAATTTTAAGACTTACAAAGATATTCTCTGTTTTTGTTGCTGAGTATTTGCATCTAGAACCTTATGCATATTGATCATTTGTAGTTAATGTAAGATCACTGGTTATGTTGAAACTACAAAAATATCAAATTTTTATGAGCCTATGGCTCTATCTTATCTGTATCTTTCGCAAGCCGAAATTTTATATTTTTGCAAATTGATCCAATATTTCTTGTACAACTTTGGCTCATAGTTGTGTTACAATGAAGCTGTAAATTTTACCAAAGTGTGACCCTATTCCTACAAAATCACTCGCATCTCCACTTTTTTTTATAAACTCTGCTGTATATCATGTTCGTCGTTAGATACACAATGAAATTTAGTTTTGAATGCAAGTCCGATCAAATCCAAGCTACCTTTTAGGACAAAATCATGATGATTGTGGCATTGTATCCTGATTTATCTCTTTTCTTAGCTCAATGCATTCCATATGAAATTTTTGCATAAACCCAATGATGAATCTTGTTTACAGTTGTTGCTCTAATTCCTTGTTAGCAGTTATATTGGGAATATGAGTTTCTGAAAATAATAGTTCATATTCCAATTCAAACAAATATTTGGAAAATACTGAAATGCACTGTGTACACTGCTACTGTTCCTACTGATCTTCCATAAAAGTGATATATTTATATCATTAGGGCAGGTTGTGCAAAGTAACTAAGAATATTAGTGCCTTGCTTAGGATAATTTTAAACGTTTCAAGTCTGGTTAATCGCTATCTTCCTGTGCTGTGTTCATAGCGAGTTTTTACACATGTAGCTCGAAATTGCTCTACAACAATTTAGCGAAATCTTTCCCGAGGGGTTCCCTTAATCCTTAACCTTTAAGCTTTGAGCAAAGAGGTTCAAAATTAGTTTTGGTAACTGTATACTGTTGAAATACACAATCAATTTATCTTTTTGCGGAGTGGAATTTTTTGAATGAGCAACTTAATTTTTAATTTCCATTTTCCGTTTGCACACGAGTCTTCTACTTATTTTTCATTCCCCCAGATCAACGCTGGAAGCCGCACCTTTAAGTAACTAATTATTGCCAAAAATAAACGGTACTTCTATTGAATGGAATCGATACTATAGACATTCCTGCTGTTCGATTTTTTATCAGGTGCTTGATCAAATTCATAACATTCTAATCAAATATATAACATTCAGACCTGAAGGCTGCTAAAGTTTTCTGACTTTATTTTGAAGAATAAAATGTTCCAATTTGCACTTACATCATGACCTATTCAATCCAATCCAGGCTTCAAATCGAGCTGATACGTACAATTTTATGTTCATGCATTTTTTGCACCTTTCATTTTCCTCGCAATCCTATTTTTTAAAAAAGTTCCCGTTTGTCTCAATCATGCTTTTTGTATTCAAAGTTTATTCAAAAAAACTATAAGCATGTATAATCTGTGGCTTACTATTCGGCCAAATTAAATTATCGAACATGGTAAAATGTGTAGATTGTAAAATTCCAATTGCACTCCCAACTACGACCAATGCCATTTTGACAATCAGTTTGGTTCCCATCCAAAAAGTTATTTTTAATACTAGAATAGGTACCTTCCTATGTATATATTAAATTTATAAGTCGTGAATAAAGACATTTATTTATTCTAAGACTATTATGCTTGGTTTTACTTATTTTCTTGTCTGTTCTAGGCTGGGGGTAGATTTTCACATTTTCCTGGAATGGGATATTTTTACCAACATTATCCAAAGTTAGGTTTCAGGGACTTCTCGAGAATATTCCAGAAACTATCGAGGTGGTCTGACGGGCTGCCGAAATAACTGGAAATTTATGACTCATTACAACAGCAGAATCCTGTAGACGAGAGATTTTTTGTTCCCCACGTCTTGTAAAAGTAGGGCGAGACTCTTAACCTAAACAAATTACTGCCAACAAACTTTAGCTAAACTGACTATCTACTTCAAGCCGTCCTCATCCAAACCACTGATCTATCATCTATGCCATTTCCTTCCAACCACCCTCGTCTAAACTAGCAACTCCCAACCATCCTCAACTAAACTGCCCATTCACAACCATCTTCACATAAACTACATTCGACCTTCATCTAAACTACCGGTACCTACTCCGAACCATCCTCATCTAAACTCCCTACCATCCTTATTTAAGCTACCTACACCCAACCATCCTCATTTAAGCTACCTACACCCAACCATCCTCATCTAAACTCCAGTGAAAGAGGAATATGAGGGACTGGGCATATCCAGAATGGTCATTTTAAGAATTTTCATTTTTGATTTTTTATATACTTCAACTTTATTAAATATATATATATATATGTATATATATATATTACAAAATTTGAAACGGTTTCGTTGGAAAGTGTTCAAAAGCTTGTTCAACTAAAAAGTATGTTTTTTGTTTCGTAGATTGCTAATCTTGACTCCGCGCACCACAATCATATTTCCTTTTGTTTATATTTTTATGCGATGATTCGTCATTGCCCCGTGCTCTTGCTCAGCTGACCGACCGCCGATGACATTTTTGCAATGATTTTTGGAATTTAATGGGATTTACTGATGGCGTTACAAAGTTTAGTGTCGTATTTGATTCCACATAATGTGAGTATATGAATTGTGTGTTTTATTATATAGGACCTACTGCTTAAACGTTTAGAACGTTCGACGAACTTGCGTAAAAACCAAATTCGTGGGTAATGAAGATTTTACTGTTTAGGTCAAAATAAGGTCAATAAACCGATATCATATTAGTTCTTTATTTGTGTACGCATATAGCTTGTATGAAATTCGATGTTATGTATATTTATCTAAATTCAAAAATGTTTATAAATTTTTATTTTGGGATGATTAAATGTTAAGTTTTACAAACACAACTTACCGTACAAATAACGCTGTATTTTTATTCTTCAATTTTTCAATACGATCTTAACTGCTAAACCTCCCTAGATAACACATTTGTAATACAATTAAAATAATTCATAAACATAAATAACTTGATTGCACTCTGCACTGATACTCCGATAATTGTTTTTCTCCGATTTGCTTCTAAGGGTCAAGTTTTAATTGTTTATTAATGATACTGACAGACTAATTTGCTACTGGAATGACTGAATGAAGAACTGAAAATATCTGCTTTCCTATAAGTAATATAAGTAAAGGAATGTAGTAAAGTGTTCATGCATGAGTCAAGTTTTAAGTCCAGATAACTTTAATCCATCAATGCACCTTTCTTAACAAGACTTGATTTGGCAATCTTTTTTGAAATACTACAGTAAGATATGGAAAATATGGCTTTGATACTCAAAATGATCCCAAAATTTTATGCCACTTAATACATTAAATAAATGGTTTTAGCATGACCACAGGTGATGGATAAATTCAATCAACAAATCATATTCTGGCATAAAATTAAATTATTTCATAGCCAAAAAAGTGTGGGTTCTGGAGTTATTGCTTTGTTTGTTTGTTTGTTTGTTTGTTTGGAACAGTATATTTTTTAAATCGCCACCATTTCATCATACATTTACTAAACCATTGCAGTAAAATCATATCTCAACTTTTTATCTTCATCATGGTAAGTTCATCATTTCATCATGAACAGCTTCTGCTTTAGTTTCAATCATTTTTATTTTTTGATCACTAATCACTTTTGCTTGGTCGGATTAAGAGTCTCATGGAGTTATTCATGAAAATTTAACATGTTTGAAGGCAATGCCATGGCAGTACACACTTGACGTACAGCACTTGTCTTTTAGCTAGGAATGGTGAGAATATTCTGCCAGTTTTAATTTTGGTGGCATTTGGGAATAAGGTACTTCAATAGATACCAAATTGATTCATTTGTATATGCTGAGCGCCAAAGATGAAATTTAAAAATTGAAATATTTGTGCTTTGATGCTAAAATGTCACTGTTTTTGATATATATACACAAGCATGAACTGATTGAAATAAAAGAGAATTCATGGTGAAGAGGTGTAAATTTAACCACGGAATGTGCAGGAAAATCGAATAAAAGTTATGACATTTGGAAAGAAAAATTTCACAATAGATTTTAAAACTTAACTATGGATGGAAAATGACATGCCTTCCACAACAACTTTTCAATCTTGCTTACAAAATATCACTCCTTGAAATATGTTTTAAGTTCTATTATGTTTGTTCTGTAAACCTAATTTAGTTTTTTTTTTGTTTATTTGGCAACTATAATTATCTGTCTATCTTGGTAAAGAAACCGTTAATCTGTTGCTATGGTGCTAAATATTAACTTTTGGAGGGGTTCTGCTTCTGCTTCGGAATCAAATTGCAACATTTTGTTTCACACATATTTTTATTACATGCTAGTAGCACATGCTTTGATTGCTTGCCACTATCCAACACCTGGAATCTAATATCTGTTTTATAACAAGCAAAAGGTACAATATTTATTCACCCCCTTATTATCTAAAAGTGAGCATGACATTGAGATACATCGGTGGATTACCTAGAACTGGTTTTCAATTTTCAATTTCTTATTAAATCACATTTATTTGTTTTTTCTTGTGTTTCATTGAGTTTTATTCACATTCTTTTGATTTTCAAATTTTGTTTGTTTTCTCTGTGACACATAATGTAGCACATATCACACATTATTTTGGTGTTATACTAACATACTATAGGGACTGTACGAATTTTTCTATATTTTGTAGTTACTATTTGTATTGGGCAGTATCTACTAAAAGTTTACACAGCTAATTGGTGATCCATTTTATCTATAGTCGATAAGTTTGGCTGGAAAAATAATGATAGAAACAAGTATTGCAGGCACCAGTTTAAATTAAAGCCTTGAGATAAAGATTTTATCCAATCAGTACCAGTGCTTAATTTGCAATGCACGATTCCTACAGATGGTTACAAGAAGGAATGGTAAATCCATATAGTATTAGTCAACTCTGGACTGATGAGATGTTCAGCAATCCTCTTATCCATAATTATACTTCAGGATTCATAATTATACTACAGGAGGATTTACATCCATCTCTTATTTACAGTACGAGTATCCTCATTCAACTCCTATGCTAACAAACTGGACAGTCGGAGGTTTCCGCTGGAAACTTTAGTCTTGTTAATAAGCATTTCTCCCCTAAATGAGATATGCCACTTTCATGTTGAATTCAACAATAACTTATTAAAATCAAGAAAAAAAATCATTTTGGTCTTAATTCATCAACCCTTTTATTTCATATCCATAGCTTTACCTAACAGTTTATGTTGTTGTCATCCCTATAGGAAATGGAAGATAATCCAAACATTCCTAAGAAATATGAAGGTTATATGCTAAAAAGAAGGAAATGGCCGCTGAAAGGCTGGCACAAGGTAATTCAATTTACTTACTAATGTATAAGTGACTCCTTCGAGAAGCTGGAGAAATCAGGCCTTGGTCAGAAGAAACGGAAATAAATTTGTTAATGTATAAAGAAATTCTTCTGAACCTCTTGTCTAGTTAGTTTATATTTTTCTACTGATCTGAGCATACTGATCCACTCTCACAAAGGTTAGTTACCCCCACTTTAACCCGACAAAGGTATTACTAATTTTGTTCTGTCAAATTTGAAAAAGACTCATTTGTTCATCACCTCGCTAGTGTTAGTTTTATTGTTTTAATTTTGAGAAATATTTCTATGAAGTAATTTTCCTGTGTAGATCAAGAGTTGTTGACTGACAGTTCACAGACTAGATACCCTATAACACATTATTTTTATTTTACACAGAAACGGTTTAAATATTGTTTTATTTTTCAGAGATTCTTTGTCCTTGAAAAAGGCTTCATGAAATATGCAAAGTCGCCGCATGATGTGAGTTTTATTTTTATAAAATCAGTGTGAGAATAAAAATTAAATTTTCAATGCACGTAAGAAATAGATTTGACAATACCTGAACGAAATAAAATTTATCAAGTATGAGCCACAGATGGATCATGTCTTATCAGCATCCTATATGAGTGACCCAAACCTAGAGCTGGACGGCATTCGTTATATTATCTACCGGGACACCGCTGCCAAAATGACGGTATTACTGGTACGTCATACCTATGCTCTGCCATGAAAAAGTATGCTATTGCACAGTTTCAAATAGACGCATGAAGCATGCCCTGATTAAAAAAAACGAGTGCATATTATAAAACTCTATGAATGTGTGCGGGTTCTTGTTTCATGAATATGCAAAAGTCAAAGGGGCATATACGCCACTGTCAGTGAGCCTGGCGATCAGTTTTTGTTGTCGCATGGTGCGATCTCGTCTCTGGCAGTAACTGTTCCCATTGTTGCTGCAAACCGACATTGCAAAGATCAAGGCGATACTGTGTTTAGGAGAACTCAATACCGGTATTTATCGTGATACAGACATGCCGCCCAGCTCTATCCAAACTTACAAAAAATAAATACAAGCAAAAAAAATGCCTCACTGTGAAGATTTTAGATAGAATTGCTTGACCTTCGACACCTGAAGTGAATGAGAGTAATTATAACTCCAGTGTTCTTGTTGTCACTTTCAAAATTGAATAAGTTATACAAATATATACATATTGTATTAATAACATACTACTTAAAGGAGTTTTTTTGTTAGTCTGGAACAACAATTTTATTGTCATGAAATCTTATATATAGCACCCATGCTTGCATGACTTATCAACTTTATTGATTTATCTATTATTGTACTGAAATGTTGGAATTAGAATTCTTACCAAGACAAGCTTGATCCCCAGATGATTGTACTTTGTCAACAAGGTCCAACCAGACTGATGACAGAAAGTCAGCTACTCTAAAAATGAATTTCATGGAAAGAGAATTTGGCAAATATATACGTACACATATATATATATATATATATATATATATATATAATACATATATATATATATTTCTATAAATACCTCTTTTTGGATGTCTAGTTGCAACCAAATTATAGAAAAAGTTTTAAAATAACCAATAATGCTATAAAATAGCAGTGTTGATGGTTTTGAATCTTTTTTTCATCCGAAAAAAATAACATGAACGTTTTGAAAACCCGTAGTAACCAGGCGTGTGTCACCCTGGTTCTACCTTTTGGATACCTTTCAAGTCTATCATAATCCACAGATGACTGTACGGTACTTTTTTCTGTAAGATGCACCATACACTCGGGCTTGACGCATGAAAACATGAACTCATATTATCAAGAATTGGCCGCACGAAGCCTTATTTATTCGTTAATCGACAATGATTTATCTTTAATTAAGCAATAATCCTAAGACTATTTGTTTAAGTACTTCACCTTGAAGTTTTATTACCTTTTGCAATGTCAAACCTGCTTCATATTGATTTATTTTATTGTGGTATGGTTATGATGCACCTTTAAACAAATCTACTGAAACATAGTGTGAATTAAGGCATTTATTAAAGGTTTAAATTAAACACAAAAACTAAAAATTTAAACCCTACCGGTACTCTGCAACCACAGAAACCGAAAACTCTCATAGAAAAAAACTTAGCAAATCTCTGAACATGGCATCTCTGCATTATGTCTCTGTATAAAATCCTCATTTCAGAAGAATTCAATATCCCTGCCTATGATCCACTGAATAGTGGTTATTAATAATTTATTAGCCAATGCAAATATAAATTATGAAGGATACTGTGCATCTACCAACTTTCCAAACTCTGTTGCTCCGTCTCATTAGGAATTCTGAAATGTTCGTGTCACTTTCTTCAGATAGACAAAAAAGTTAAAAATCATCAACACTCCCAGACACTCAAAGGGAGACATTTCAATCTTCAAGCAAGAGTTTTTTTTTACACCCCCTTCTTCCTAGAGTTTATCACCCTGTTCAATGCCTCGTAACAGCTGCCAATTATAGACGGACAGGGTTACACTTGTTGGAAAGATATGATCTTTTTTTGTTCAAATTAGCCTACACATGTTATTACACCCTAGGTTGAGTGGTGAGCATGGATATGCTAGCCGGACTCGAAACCAAGATCTTTAACCTGCGATGCCAACATGTTTAACCGCTAGGCCATCGCGCCCATGAAAATTTACCTCATCTGCCAAATTTTCTTCTGATGGCGGCATTTGCTACGGGTTTCTTGTAGTATTATAGTAACTGCGGATCACCAGTATTAACTGGATCAAAGGGCACAGATAGGCTTGTTAGCTTTGTAAATAAGACTCCCACATACCATCTGTCTATTTGTTCAACGTGTTCATTGATTTCTCCTTTGTGGCCCAGAGGTCATTTTATACTCAGATTATAAAATATGTCATTATATAAACCAGCATTGTGATAGAATCTTTTTCTTCTTCCTTCTTCGGGTGACTGAAATGTTTATGTAGGAAGTACAAAAAAGCAGCAGTAGTGATTGGTATCTGTTTTAATGGTTTTATTTTAAATATTTTTACAATTTTGTTGCTACCAGTCGCTCAAAATAAGATATAAATCTTTAGCTAAAAAATAAAAATTATCACGAAAAAAATATCATTTTCTGAGTTTTCTTCTGGCGACCGCCATTTGCTTCGGGTGTCCGAGAAAGGTCAATATTTAGTTAGTTTTAGTCTATTCTCGTAGTTTCATAAAAAATGCATATCTTGAGACAATAATAATGGATTTTGAATTCTTGAGTATACGTAATATCAGAATCGGAACCTGATGATAATTCCACTCTTTTGACAAATGATTTGTCATGAGTTCATGAGACAGTCTTTCACAAAAAAATTTATAATATCTCTGGTATGTTTAGATTCCTTGTAAGCCACGCTATCCTTATCATGAATTCAAATCATTGACATGCCCTCCTTAACAAAAAATAACATAAACATTTCAGTCACCCCAAGAAAAACAAGATTTTGCCACCCTGCCGGTATATATAATAAATTATTTTATAATCTGAGTATAAATTGACCTCTGGGTCACAAAGGAGAAATCAATAAACAAATAGAAAGATTGTATGTGGGAATCTTATTTACAAAGCTATCAGGCCTATCTGTGCCCTTTGATCCAGTTAATAATAGAGATCTGTCGTTGCTATAATACTTCAAGACACCCGTAACAAATGACCATTATCAGAAGAAAATTTGGCAGATGGGCAAATTTTCATGATAAATTTCTTGCTTGAAATATTGAAAGATATTGAAGGATAAATTTCTCGCTTGGGCGCGATGGCCTGGTGGTTAAACATGTTGGCCTCGCAAGTCAAAATAATTCACCCCAATTCGGAACTGGTATCTGCACCGTGGTTCGCCGTATGGTTAAGGTGTATTCTCGGCTTTACCCTCTCGGAGAATAAAAATGAAATCCTATCGTATTCTACCTAACGAAGAATTTTTTTATTCTGACAAGCTAATTTTGATCCAGTGAGATAGAAACCATGTCTTCTTGGACAGTTTTTCTACCCTCCTAGTGTTTTTTTTTCTGTGTATGATGGGGAACTCGTTTTTTTTTTTTTGAACGAATCATAGTCAGAAAATCATTTTAATCCAGTTCTTATGGGATCCCTAATTAAATATTTAAGGCATGGGGTATATCATATAATTATTTTCTATATTTGCAAATTTTGTTTTAAACCCTACACCAGAATCACAAAATTACCACTGACAGGGATTTAAGTTTTTTAATATGTGGGTTGAACTTTGAACCCCCTTTAATGATTCCCATCTTATCCTGTCCCTATTCCAACCTTGGTGCTTATAATTCAGTTGTAATAATTCTGACTTTCTATATAGATTGTGAAGGGGAAGCTCCATGGTATCTTGGATGTTGGACTCAGTGTTATGTCAACACAAAAGAAATCATGCAGAATAGATTTGGATGCAGAAGACACCATATTCCATTTAAAAGTGAGTTGGTTATATTTCTACGTTGTCTGTCTAGTGGCAGAATCTTGATTTTCTTTGGGTGTCCAAAAAGTTAAGTTAATTCCAAAGCAAAATCAGATAGAATAGGCAAAGGATAGGAAAAAATTTAGGAGAGACGGATTCTAATTGCAGAAAATGCGTCATTTTGATAGGCAATATTTTTTTTTTGTTGAAATTCACTCTGAGCAAGGCCGGAAACACTGGTTGAAAAGAACCAACTAATGGCCAGTTAATAGCCAAGAGCTATATATCTACTTCTACTACAGACACTGTTATTGCGTTATTTTTATTTTATTTTTTTATTAAAATTTGCCCAGAGTCAGGCCACAGGAGGCAAATCATACTTGAAAATTCTCTTGAAGCCACTAAAGTGCAAAGAGCTACATGAAATGCAGGAATGGGAACTAAGGAGCCCCCATCCCCGATAGATGCCTATTAACGCAGGTTTTAAAGCCTTGTAGATCAACACGATCAGAAAAGCAGCGAGAAGACAAGGAATCCCAAAGTTTACAGATTCTTGGAAAGAATCTTCTTGCATAAAACTGTTTGTGACATTGTGAAACTTCCACAGTGGATAGGTGCGAATTGGTAGTCAATTGTGTTGATCGATTAAAAATTTTGTTCAGAGGGCCGAGAGCAGAAAGCTCCCTCGAACAAAAACCATTATAATATCTGTAAAATAGAGTGAGGCAAACTTTGCAGGCAGGAAGAAAGTTTAGGGCCAATCATATTGATCATTATATCTTTCTATTGATAACACAAGGACAAGGATACAGCATGGCAGACCAATTAACTTTGGTGTGAAGTACTTAGCACCATCCAAAGTCAAATAAACAATGGATGTAAATGGTAATTAACAAGGGAAATTGATTGGTTGATCTGGTTCTATGAAGATGTGTCGTCCTTGTAATTTATTTTAAATGTTGTTCCAAATTTAGTGTATATATTGAATAGAATGTTTCAATATTCCAGATAAACGAACACACTGTTGTTTGACTATATTTTATGCTTGTTTAATGAAATGTTTTTTGAAATTTCATAATAAGTACTTTATTACATAAAATCGCTTCTTAAAATGACATAATAGCTCTTTTTTGATACTATTTAGATATCAAATATTTAACCAGTCTATTTTATCAGACACACTAGGATTGGAATTTCTTAATTCGTTTGAGTTGGATCGAAGATTTCCCAATATAATTCCATTACAATTCCAAGAATCTCTATACTTTGGAATTCCTTGCCTTCTCGCTGCTTTCCTGATCGTGTTGATCTACAAGGCTTTAAAACTCGCGTTAATAGACATCTACCGGGGATGGGGGTTCCTTAGTTCCTATTCCTGCATTTCATGTAGCTTTTTGCACTTTAGTGGCTTCAGGAGAATTTTCAAGTATGATTTGTCTGCTGCGGCCTTGATCTGAGCGAATTTTATTAAAAAAAAATAATTGGTTTAGACAATCTTGTTTATATACTAGTGTTGTTTTCGTTTTGTTAAGTTTGGCAAAATCAAATTTTTTTTTGTTTGTAGATGCTACTTTTTTTAAAAAATTTAAAATGGCAACAAATTTTATGAAATTCTTTGTAAAACCATTGGCATTTCTAATCAGAGGAAATGGTTATCTTAGTTGAACTCGAATCTTGTATAGCTATGTAAACAATTGGGGCTTCCACTTCCAGATGCATTAATTTGAGAATTAAATGTTTTTTTTTTCGCTTAAAAACCTTTGTCAAAGCATAACGAAATATGAATTATCTTTATTCCCTAAACCCTGTACGTTGTTCCATTTACGAAAAAGTTGTTTATTTGCTAGGCTTTGATCATCGTAAAATCAATAGAACATCATTAATTTATGAAGTCACCAATCAATTTTTATTCAGTATTGATTCCAATATAAAGCACACATCAATCATTTTTGTTTTCAATAATGGGCTTTTGTCTTTGCTTTTTAAATAAGTACCCCGATTCATAGACAAACATGAATAAATTATGCTCGTCTTTGATTGATAGATCGTTGCTTATCAAGTTTGCTAACAATCCATGCCTAATCTAATGTCTCCTGCTAAGCACTGGTATTAGTTAGAAGAGCCTGTTTTGTTTTGTTTTTCTTTTAGATCAATCATGTCTTTTCAGGCTGTTTTTATCTTTCCTCCTTCTGTTATTTTCTGTGCATGAGCATGGTTAACCAGCAGCTATACCAACCAACATCAACCATCTTCTCTGCTAATGCTACTCTGCTACTCAGACACCCGAAGCAAATGACTGTCATCAAAAGAAAATTTAGCAAATGGGCATTTTTTTCATGGTAAATCTTTTTCTAGGAGTAAAATGTCTTATTTGAGTGCCTGGTAGCATCCGAAGAAAATGTGGAAATTTCAGGAACACAGGACCAAAATGCGCGTTTGAAAAAAGCACGTCTTGATCAGACCAATTTTGGTTTATCTGAATATCAAAAAGAAATCTTACTTTTCAAAAATCTTTTTTTTTCCATTTTCAATAATATCCAATTTTAATTATCCTAAATGCTTCACGAAAAGCTTGATCTGAGAGTGGATTATGAGCTGAATTTTTCAATTATGAACCATCAGTGAAAGGGAGCATTATTTATTCATGATTGTCTATAAATCTAGTTAAGTATTCAAATCAATGTGCAAAAGCCCATTTCTCAAACGAAAAAAATGACTGATCCATCATGCTCTATATTATAGATCTCAAACATGTGTCCTTTGGGAACATTTTTTGTACCCCGCGAAGCTTTGAATTTTAAATAATTTACCAACCACTCTCCAAGGTTTTAAAAGTAATGTTTTTGAGACGAAAAATTTTCGCAAGCCTTTGACACGCATTAATTTTTATGTGATTATTCTAATCACCAACAATCATAGCAGGAAATATATTGGAAAAATGGCCATGGATAATTTTAGCTGCAGGTTAGCTTTGTTTATCATTGCAATTTGAAAATTTTGGGATATACCAAATTTTCACGCAGCTATTTTAAAAGAATTTTACAATTTGACTTATAGTTTGACCCATCCCTGCTACTGTACCCTGTCATTGCACCCCCAGGTTAAGTTGCAAGTATTTATTAGGCCCTCGAAGCCAGTTGTGTTTGACGTTCTTGCTCTGTAATATGTATTGTTTTCTTTTCTTAATATATACAGATTAGATAACAATGAGGCATGGAACAAGGATAATGAAACATGAAACTATCGTTTTTCTTTGTTACAATCAATTGAATTTTTGTTGATTTTGAATACCGCTACAGTTTTTCAATGATATTTGTCTGATCGCATGGATTATGTCATCCAATTATATCAAAACATCATATTTTTTGCCTCTTCCTGGTTGTGACTATCGTCGTGTTAAATTTTCATTAAAATTTAATATACCATACAAAATTACATTATATTCAATGATTCTGGTTATAACAAAATTACCACTTTAGTTGATATATATGTTGCCCATTGTACAGCAAATCTGTGACTTATATTTTTTCGATATCAAATTTGATTTTCACTCAGGCTAATTTAAATGCTTTTCACACAGATTCCATAGCCCTGTTTTTGAGTGTCTGGTAAAATTATAATTTTGTTAGTTTAAAGGGAATGAGAGGAAAATATTTTACCTATTCTTGTTTTTATTATTGCTTATTCCTAACAAGGGTATAAAGTGCCTAAAAAATAAAAAGGTCTAAAGAATGAAGAATGAACTTGGCCCACATAGTTTGCAATGATCCATTTAGAACCAGCAACTATACTCTAACGGGAAATATTTCCTTACAGAAGTGAACTGCTCTAATAAAGTGGAGTTGGTGGTATTTGCCCTTATAATTTCTTCGTTTCTTCTTTGGCGCTAGAGCTGGGCGACATTGAGTATATTTTGTCCCGGATTTCCGCCGCCAAAATGCCGGTAGTGCCGGTATGCCAAGTCGTTTTCCAAAAACATGCCAATATGTATATTACTTGACGCGATGATGCATCAATTTGTAACCATTTTAGGCGGTACATCACGAAATACCGGTATCACGGCAAACCGACATTGTGACACTATTTTGGAAAACTTTATACCGGTATTTACCGTCCTACCGATATGCTGCCCAGCTCTAT
Source organism: Styela plicata (assembly GCA_963675895.2). Taxonomy (NCBI): domain Eukaryota; kingdom Metazoa; phylum Chordata; class Ascidiacea; order Stolidobranchia; family Styelidae; genus Styela; species Styela plicata. The sequence continues at coordinate 5,392,781 of OZ023149.1, forward strand.
TTGGCGCCAAAAATACTTCGTCATAATTCTAAAACTGGAAGGAAACGAGATTCTGTTTCCATAATTGAGTCACGTCATTACTATAAACATGTTTAGTCACGATGCATTGTACTTGGAAATACCAGAAATAGTGTTATGACATTACATTCACCATGTCAGTGTTTATTGTTTCCTTATTTGGCGGTTCTGTATATATCAACTTTGCTTAATATTTGTGAGAATGAATAAATATAGTTTAGTGTGGATTTTGTAATTAACTGAAACATTGCCCCAAAATGAAAAGATAAGTTCGAATGTGTCGTTAAACTTCACATATTTTTTTTCCAACTTTGCTTAATTTGATATCACGTTTTATGGACATTTTGAAAACATCCCATGAACTGCTAATACTACTTCGGAGTTTGTGCATTAGGAATTCTAATTATCTATGTTTTTATAGCACTTGGAATCGTTTAAATCAATATTTAACAATCCAAAATAGAGTCTCTCACTTTCTATGGCTGTAGAACTACAATCTTGGACTTTGCAGTAAAAATAGATATATATATTTTTTTGATCTTCGAGCAGCGTTGAAGAATTTGCCAGAATTTCTATTTGTAAAACGGCTCATGTGGCTGTTTGAAAGACTATTTTCACATGCTGATACTTTATAAATCAGATATTGGTAGTAAAAAATGCTGACTGGTGGTAGCCAAAATTGAATATCTTGTAGTTTCAGAATGGAATCATATAGTTCTCCTGAATCGGATGGAATACTCGCATCAGAAGTGATGTGAACAAACAACGACATCTTTTTATCAGCTCATTATTGTGAAAATGCACACTTATTTTGGGAAAAAAATTCAAATTATTTTGAATTGTTGCAGAAATCGAATCTAATAATTTAAGATTCAAATATCACGAATCGAATCAAATATTTTTGATGACAGCCCTAATGCAGTAAAAAGTTAAAGAATTATAATAAAAGGAAATTTTTCAAGTCATGACATCATGGATATTGGACTAATCACCCAACCCGGGACATGCTTGTTAGTCATAATAATAACAACAGTAAATGAGGGTTTTTTAAGCATTGGGCCTTAGATGGACCATGCCAAATTGGCGTGGTAATCTGTGGCTCATAATAATTTTCCTGATTTATAAATTGCGTCACGATTTTGTGACTCACACTTTCTTCAAGAAGTGAAAGTAACATCTTTTTGTTAGCGCAATGCGTATGACCATCAGCTGAGATCTTGTGCATGAAATATATTATAGAATTATAGCTCAGTTGGTGGCCAATCGTTTTTGTTTGTTTATTATAATACTTCTGGCTCAAATCTTCGATTCAATTTGTAAAAAATTTTGATTCTATGCCGAACAGATATTTGATTTTGGCAATCTCTGATGATAATATTTTTTTGTCGGGGTCCAAAATGAAATACTTGTGCACAGAATATGTAGTTGCATCTGTTATCGGGCCGAGCTCAGGATCATCTATGAAAATGAGTGACAGTTTTATTTGAAAGATGATTAGTTAATAGTTTTGCAAACAAATCAGGAACAGAAACAGGATTTTGTTACACATTGGGAAAAATATGGACAAAAACCCAAAATTCAATATCTGAAATTTTGAAGCATATATATTTGTGTAAAATAAACCAAATACTCATCAACATAGTACTGTAGCTAATATTCCTAGCCTTACCCAGTAATGATTTTTTAAGTCTACGAATTATGTACTATACTTTTTGGATTTGCTTAATAGGATTGAATATAAATTATTAATTCAATTTCAAAATGGTAAAATCTTCATTTTTTGACAAGATCAAGTCTCAAGCATCGTTCCAACACTGGGTGTCGGAGTTACGTACTCATCGAGAATATAGACAAGCAGAAATGAAGAATGACACCACACTTATTGGAAGCGATAGTGTTGAAAGTCATGTGGTGAGTAGATTATATTTTGTAACTCTTTATTTGGCAATTTATTTTTAAAACTATGCCTTATTTTGTAAAGCTATTCTCAAACCATAAATTCAGAGCTGAGCGGCATACGCTATTTTTTGTACCGATATACTGCCCTCACAATACCGGTATTGGCGGTATATTACGTTATTTTTTGCCCAAAAAGGGTTTTAGTAAATGACCCCCTAATTAGAAAAGAAGCCGTGCGTTTCAAGTGATATTAGACTTCCTAATATACTCTTGGGTCAGAGCAGACATCGATGATCACCGGCGCCAAACGAGATATCGTGCTTTCAATTTTCACTGCCTTATTCCATGCCTTCGCCGATGGGCCAAGACAGCCTCACCCATGTGACTGTTGTTACATCACAAAGCGCTAGTTAAGACGAGGCAGGTAAGCATGCCATTGATGTACGAGATGCAATGAATTGTAGAAATCGTCGATTGGCGCGACGCAGTATTTTGGAAAGCAAAATGTTGGTGTTTACCAACCTACCGGAATGTCGCCCTGCTTTGAATTTTCTGAAATATATATAAAAATTAAAATATTAGAACAATAAAAGCATGAATCCAACTGAATTATCGAAATACATATATGTTTTCGGTTCTCATGTTTGGGTCAGACTGACCGGATCCCTGCTACTCGAAGAAAACATATCATCAGAAGAAAGTTTACCGAATTTGCTCTATTCAATGATATATCTGTGGCCAGGAGACTTAATTGTCTCCTTTTGAGTGTCTGGTAGTAAACATGTCTGGTAGTAAACAAACAAGGTTCGCCCTCATCAAAACTGCTATGGAATTTTTAGAAACCTATGTAAAAATTAAAATAATAAAACAATGAAAGTTTAAAGCAGGAATCCAACTACCCGAATCGATCCACATCTTGATTTTTATAGTGCTAAGTTACATCTTTATCTGCAGCTTGATCAGAATCACAAAATGTTTATTCCCATACTAAATAATTTGTAGAACCGGAAATAAGTTTTGTCAAGTACGGGTCCCTGATGAATCGTGCCAATTTTATTTTGTGGTGAAAAATTCAAATTTTTTATTTGGCTTCAGGATCACTTTGTATAGATTCAATATTTAATCACATAAGATAATATCAACGGTCGCATTCTATTACTTTATAAATATAAAGCAGATAGATTGTGCTAGCTTTTCTTCAGGCGTCTGAAATATCTATGACGTTTTCTTCTGATGAACAAAAAAGTATCCACAGTATCAAAAAAGACATTTCAATCTTCTAGAAGTGCGATTGTGGCTCATACTTAGATGAGTTTGTCCCTTTAAAATATTTTATCTGGTGGAAAGATTTACCAATCTTAAAGTCATTGAACAGGTTTAATATTGGCCCCTTGAGATGAAACCATAATTGATAAATTATCTTGTAGTATAGAATGGTAATCAATTATTTTCAATAGCCCTTAAGGGGATAATAAATAAATAAATTGTATTTCGACCTGTTTCGCTCGTGAACTTGAAATTACTATTAAGGCCTAAGGGTTGGTTGGTAATAAAAATCTTTTTTTAAGCTTTTACTATGCTATAATGGGTTTATATAATACTCAACAGCTAAATATTATGGCTTTGGACCTTTTTTATATTAAAATTCACACTGAGCAAGGCTGGAAGCAGTGCCTAAAAGGAACCAACTAACGGCCACTTTTTAGGAAAGAGCTACTAAAAGATGGTAGTACAAGCAACTGCACTCTAAACGAAAAACTTCCCAAATAGACATAAACTGGTATGGTGAAGCGCAGTGAGTGCTATCTGCCCTAGCCGATGCTGAAACTACCTACCTCTTCTTTGATTCCTTTTGGGCTGACTTGAGACACACTATTCTGAAGCCCGAACCTACAGGACCAGAATAGAATAGAATAGACCAGAATAGAATACTGTTTGTTTTGGCAATATCCCTCCTTACCACCCAGTGAGAAAGACAATAAAGAAATAACAAATATTCTATTTGGAATCAGCCGGAATATTCAAATCAAAATCTTCCGATAAACAAAACAAAAACATTATTATCTATACCTAAAGACAGAAACTAGAAGACTTTTGATCCTGTTAAAAAGTTGTCATCCAATTTCCATCTGTCCCCAACATGTGATAAGTGAAATAGGTTTTTCAAACTGCATTTTTTATTAAGGTATATGCACTTATACTATTAAAAGCCATTTTTTCTGCCACTCAAAATTCACTCAAAAACATTCCAGTTTAATAATTTTATACCAAATATTGATTTTTATTTCAATTCATATCTAAAATAGTTTTATATATATATATATATATATATATATATATATATATATATATATATATTATATGGTATAAAGTTTGGTACAATATCAGTATTGACAATACGGTATGGGTATTGGACGTTTTATTGGTACTCGCCTTTTGAATTCTGTCTTTGCTTCATCCAGCCAACTTCAGTGCAAGCTATCGCTATTCTTCACTATCCTGTCCCGCACAATATTGAGTACCTATAAGGACTGTTCAAAGTATTCGATTTGTGATATTTGATAATTTTGGATTTTTTAAAAACTAAGTTAACTTTCACTTAAGTAAGCTCATATAAGGATGCCTTGTTTGTTTATTATATGACTTCTGATTGGAATCGATTCCTGAAAATTATTCTCTTCGATTCTGAAACCACTAGATATTTGATTTATTTGTTGAATATTAGTGTGTAGTGTGTATTTTGTGTGGACAGAGGTGTCGAAATAAACTATGTCTATGTCTATACCTATATATATATATCATTGATTTCGTTCCTTATTTACCAGGCTTCGCCGATCAGAGATCCTTCTTCAGACTCAGAAATTGTTACAGAGTCAACTGCAGAAGATGTGGCTACTGGTAAAATTTAACTTCCTTGTTTTCTAAATATATTAGTAAGGTGAAGCAGGCTGGTAGCATGCCTGCTACCCTGCTGGCCAGACACCGGAGGGAAATTGGTTCAAACAGCAGGAGATTAAACAAATAGCCAATATTGCATTATATATCAGTGGCTAAAAGTTTTAAATGTCTGTTTTCAAGTGTCTGGTGGTAGCCAAACTTTAAAAAGCTTAAAATTAATGATTTGAACATTTTAATCCATTTTAAGAAAATGACATGGTTACTTTGGACACCTGAAGAATCCCACGATTCTGCCACCCTGGTTGATGGTACTTGGTCTTGCAGTGTGGAAATTTATTCTATCGAGACTTCTGCCCAATATTCTTAATCTGCGTGACCACTACTGTCGCATCCAACTTGAAGTTTCCTTGCAAGGTTCTGGGTAGGGCTGTCCAAATTATTTGATTCGTGATTCGTGAACCATAAATAATGTTATTCGATTTCAAAATCAACTTATTAAAAAATTATACCTTTTCAGAAAATAGAAGTATGTTTTGGTTTTTTTTAATGTTCTGAAAAAATCGTTTTGTTCATTTTGTTATTACAATAATACTGATTCAAATATTCATTTAAAAATTATTCGATTCAATTCTGAATTCAATAGATGTCCGATTTCGGCCACCACTAGTTCTTCAGAGTGAGCAAACAATAAATAAAAAATAAAACAGATTCGTTCAAATTTTCTGGGGCCTAACATTATTGAGGATGTGTTCTGAATTTTAACATTTAAATTTGTTATAAATTTGATATAAATCATGATTTTGCTGCCAAGTAGGTTAAAAAAAGCAGTGCAGTTGAAATTTTGAAACATAAGTCTGTAAATTGAATGAATTTCAAGTATTCATAATCATAAATTAATAATAGTCAAAAAAGTTTATGCTACCATTCGCTTCACAAAAATCCAAATTTTATATTCTTTTATTTGGTAATTTTTATGTTTATTTGCTCATTTTATGCAAATCAACGTAAAATTTTTCAAATAAAAGGAATATATATTTGGATTTTGTGTGAAAGTGAAAGGTTTCAAGGGAAAAAACCGTTTCATTCCGAAAGAACAATTAATTACCCATAAAAGTGATTACTCAGTCATTCCTGATAATTTGATTTGGCACATTTTCTTTGCATTGTGGTTCTGGGAATTGCTTTATGGAATAATAAGAAAGCTACATTCAAGGGAAGATTAAACCATTCGTTAAGTATGAGCCACTGATGTTCCTTGCATGCATGGCACGGCCATCAGTGACTCATACTTATCAAAAGTAAAATTTTTTTTGATTGGGATGGGGATAAGGTAGGTCATGCATTATTTATTCGTTGAATGCATTCATGCCTTCACCAATTTTATAGCTTAGCAGACCTAAAGATAGTGATAAGACAATTTCGATTATCTAACAAGATATAAAATAATTTCAATAAAGTTGTATTTTGATGTGTTGCGCTCAGAATGCAGTTGTCACAATTTTGTGATATTCTTTATTATCATTTGTGGGGTTGTTAGTTTATTCTTTTTTTGTGTTAGTTATGGAGTGATGTCAATGAAAAAAGACATTTGAATGTGTATTTCATAAGAATTTTTTTAGGATTCTCAACATTATAAAAAGAATTATCATTATTGTCCATGATGGCATGATAAAATAGACGATAGATGTCAAACGTAGCACCTGATGCATGACACAGGTTTCAATCCCTCCAAAGTATAGTCAATATCAATGAAAGAAAAGGCCTCCAATGAGCAATATTTGCGGGGTATCTATCCCTTGGCGAAGCACTGTAAACCACAGCTTTGGGATGGTGCTCGATAATGTTACCGGTTCCTTATTGGTTCCATTATTGATGAAATGACAAGACTTATGCTGAATTTTCTTCTGATTAAACCTATTTTCTTCGTGTGTCAGCTCTGGTTTGGCCATAGTCCAGGGTGGATACCACTCACTGCACTCTATTATAGTGGATCATTTCTGTGTGGACTTTCTTTTTTACTTAGAGCGCAGTTGTTGAATGTAACTTTATGCCATAAAAAAGGTCGTTGATTTGTTCTTTTTTTGTTGCCCCTTTCAATTTTATTTATACTGGTTTTAAAAGATTTTTTTTTCTTATCTCATATTCATAATCTTGGATAAGTTCTGATTTTACTTCCAACGAGATGCGCGAAAATATTTTATTAATAGTTCTAATATTTTTTTCTTATATGTTTCTTATATGAATTTTTTCGTTATATCAGATCTCAGATCAGTACGCAATGAGATAGAAAAACTGCGAAAATTGCTGCAAGGGATTAAAAGTGGGCCAGCATGGAGCCCAATGAAACCGCCTACAACTTTAAACATGTCTACGATGTCTAAGAAAGAAAGGAAAATGTCTAAAAAAGCCTCAAAGAAGTTACAAAAAGCTGGGAGCATTCATGCACCTGCTTCCACTCCTGAACTTCCAAGTGAAGTGACCAAGGTTAGACAGAGTATTGTTACGCTGAGATATTCAACTCGAACACATTATCTGTAGAAAATTATTCTTAAAAATTGGTCTAGTACTCCATAGGTGTTATACTTGTATTGTGTATACTTATACTGTATTATTTAATAAATTTGTTCAAATTTCATATTTATAACCATTCTTAGAGTGGATCACCCTGTCCAAGGCCCTGTAACAGAGGCCACTTATAGATGAACAGGGTTACAATTACTGGGAAGATATGATCTTTTGCGGTTCGGCTTAGCCTGCCCAAGTTATCACACCCTGGGTTGAGTGGTGGGCATGGATAAGCAAGCCGGATTTGCCGGGGTGCAAACCCGAGATCTTCAACCTGCGATGCCAACGTGTTTAACCACTAGGCCATCGCGCCCACGAATGTTCGCAATGTCATTTGAGTGCTCAAATTATTTTTGTGGTAGAACAAAAATTTCTAATTCTTTGTCAATTTTTCAGAACTCTTCTTCAAAGGAACTAATAGAGGAGCAGAATGTCAGTTACTCTTCTACTCCCAAAGACACATGGTTCTCATCGGAAGAAAATTAAGCAAATGGGCAAAGATTTATCTTTTGCTAGGAGAATGAAACGTCTTTTTGAGTGTCTGATTTCAACCGTGGTGTATGACGAGGTTCGAAATCATCAATACTGCTAGGAAATAGCAGTATTGATGATTTTGAAGCTTTTTTTGTCTATCTTTAGAAAGAAATATGGCTTTTTATGCCACCTGAAGAAAAACAAGATTCTGTCACTTTGAAAATAATAAGTTTACTGATTTAAAATTCTCTTGTAGCTTTTATATTTTCCCACTTAAGAAAATTACTGCTAAAAATACTGCTATGAAATAGCAGTGTTGATGGTCTTGAAGCCTTTTTGTTTGTCTTAAGAAAGGGACAGGTTATTTTAAACCCAAAGAAAAACAAGATTCTGCCATTCTGGAAACTAATGAATTTGCCAATGCAAAGATTCTTTTTCATGTTTTATATTTTTACACTCCTAAATATTGCATATCTCAAGGAGCTATTTCGAGTGAATTTTTTCTAAATTTTCTACATTTAGCTATTTCTAAATTTCCCTTTAATATTTTTTTTTGTCAGGGTCCGTCGATCCCTGTACTACCAATCTCCGATCAATCCAACCTTAGTAAGAGCAATCCTGATATTGCGTTGACGTCGACTCGGTCCACCACTTCAGTGAGCAGTATGCCTGTTTCGGAGCAGAATATCACTCCTCCCCGGCCCCAAAATTTGTCCAAATCAACGCACTCCACCCCCACTCATGGGACGCAGTCTGTACCTGTAATATCGTTTTCTGTTGGTGACGATTCAAATAATAATTTAACACCGGAGGATAGATACAATATGCATGATCTGTTCTTGGAAAATGCTTCTAAAGGTTAGTTTGTCATCAAGATTAGTCATTTTGGTTATTTGGTTTTCTTCATCTCTGATCGACATGACGCATGTTCGAATCCCGTGGGGGATGATGATGACGCCGGTGCATGGTCGTTCACGTAAGCCCTGCTCACGGCTTCGTCCACCAACCAGGTCTATGCACAGGAAAATATGAGAAATACGATAGAAATTCCAAAAAATTTAATTTGTTAAGTTAAATACATCTAGCAAGTCCTTCAATGTTTCGGAATTATTTTTGACTGGAAAAATTTTACTCCAAAGTTTTAAAAGCACCTTACTGAAGTAACTATTTAACCACTACTAATATGTCAAAGAACTGCAGAAAATGTTATAAATCTGGCAACTGCGTGAACGGGCAAGTGAAAAACATTCTATGTACTGAGGAGCTATAGTAAAGTGTTATGGGTGGTATCTGTCCTGGGTGATGATATTACCTCGTTTGCTTCGCATTTTTAATATACTGGAAATACATCAATACAATTCTAAATCCACACCTGCAGGGGTGATATTGGTAACATTTTGATTCCTGATATCTCTTTACATTTGCTTTAGTCTGCACATCACTGGATGCAATGTTAGAATCAATCCTACAACAAGAACATCAGCAACAACAGAATAATAATGTTGGTGGGAATCTGAGGAAGGTCTTATCACAGGTAAAGAATTTTTCTGATATTCACTCCCCTAGTGACAGTTTATTTGTTCTTTTTCGGTCTGAAATGTTCCTGTTATTTTCGGGTGGACAAGAAGGGTTCAAAATTATCAACACTGGTATGGAATAGCGGTGTTGATGGTTTGGAACTTTTTTTACAGTGTATTTGCTAAAAAACGCTCAGAAAGAGACATTTTTGCGTCAAACAAGTAATATATCATGAAATATTACTCATTCACTAAATTTTTCTCCGATGACAGTCATTTTTCTTCGGGGTTTATTAGCTCCACATTCTGTCAGTCTGTTCATCCAAAACTAATGTCAAAACAGCACTTAAAAAGAAACAACCAGGTGGCGACTACTTTATATAAAGTGTTACTCTGATTTAGAAAACAATTTAAGCAGAACTGAGTCACTATATTCGAGTGCAGTGAGTAATATATGCCGTGGGTGATAGTAAAACCACCTGTCTCTTTTTAGTTCTATTTAGTCTACTTCAACAACATGTAAGCAGTTCTGATCCCCACATCTACAGGGCTTTAAACCCATTCCTATCCTGCTACATAACCAATGTTTTATATTTTTTATGAGATTCTCAAATCTTTTCCAGCTCACAAGAGAAAATAAAGACCTTGGTAAAGAAAATAAAGATTTGAGGTCAAAATTGCTAACGATTTCACAAATATCCTCACAATTCGGTCCAACGTCGGGTTCGACACCTGTAGCTACTTTGACACATAGGAAAGGTGCCTTTAATGTGAGTTAATAATCTTTGATATGAATATTTGTTCGGATGGGCCAATCAGAAAGCCATGAGATAAGATAAGCCAATCGGAAATAAGATGGGATAATTTTATTTTGTCAAGCATGAGTCTTTGATGGCCCGCACCTCGACAGCACGTTCCATCAGTGATGAGCTGGGTGGCATATCGGTAAGATGTTAAATACCAGTTTTAATTTTTCCAAAATATTGTATCGTGCTAAACTCCACAATGCCAGTTTGCCGTAATACTGGTATTTCATGACACACCGCCTAAAATCGTTACAACTTGATGCATTATCGCGCCAAGTAACAACAAAAAAAAATGATTTTTAGCACATTTACATCTGCTGATATGCCTCAGTTGAACTTTTGCAATGTCATGCAATAACAACCCGCCTGAATTTAAAGGTATGCACCTGATTTTTTTCAACTTAGTCGCGGCCCACATGGCTTTTTAAAACGAGATAATAGCATGTTTTATGATACCAGGAAAATTGCTAGCCATCCAGTAATACCGGCATTTTGGCGGCGGTATACCGGTACAAAATACACCTACTGTCGCCCAGCTCTAACCCATACTTGTTGAAACATGTATTATTAAAATATTTCTTACCGGGAGAGACCGTTTTCAAGAATATACTAATGCTTCATTGGCTTGTAATCGAGCTTGACTGGGACATCAGTTTTCCATCCACAGATATATTGTCAGATCACAAAAACAATAGACAGTTAAACAATTTTGCGATTTTCTTTTTTGAAATATTTTCGTTTTTTGATATTCATTGTCTGTTCCGCAAGTTCCGTTTTTATGTTTCAAATGATTCTATGCTTCAAAATTGCTGTAATAGAAATAGTGTTGAAGTTTAAAGCCATTTTTGCTATTCTGAAAAATGTTTTGGAAATGGAGAAATAAAATCGAGATCGTTACCCCAATTTAAATTATGATTGTGATTTGAATAGTTTTTTTTTATTGGAATTATCTCTGAGCAAGGCTGGAAGCAATGCCTAAAAGAAACCTACTAACAGCTACTCAATAGCAAAGAGTAGTAAGGAACCTTCCCAAACGGAACTGCTCTGGTAAAGTGCAGTGAATGGTATTTGTCCTGGGCATGCTCATAAAAATATGACTGGGATGCTGAGTAAAAATTAAAAAACTACTAATTCAGAACCTAGTCAGAGCAGTGAGTGATTCAAAACGCTGAGTCATCGATAGGTGAACAAAGGATGAATAATCATGTTATTTGCATTAGCTTTCATTGATAATTGCATGTGAATATAATATCTCAACCTTTCAGTTGGTTGTGTGAAGTTGACTAGTATTGATTTATGCGGATTTAGGAAAAACTTGGTTTTACATATAAAATGAACTTCATGATTCAAGAAAGTTATTAACGTAGTTAGTGTTTTAGTAAAATATCATTTCCAGTATTATGCAGGATGCTCTTATCAAAAATAATTGATATGCTCAACTGCTATTTTTCGGCCTTGCTTTGAATTTCCACCCATTCAAATTATAGCTTTTAAAATACTTTAGGATAGGTAGGAATTAGTTGTTTTACTCACATAGAAAATGGAGTATCGAATTAGGTTTATAGTTTTGAAGAACGTAGTAGTAAATGGAATATCATATGAGCAACTGATTTTAGAGGTAAAAATTGTGCTTACTGCTGGATTTTTGCGGATATTTAAGTAAATTTAAGTAGATCAAGCTCAAGTGTTGTGTTGAAAAATCAATATTACAATTTTTAATATTTTTTTTCATTAAAATTCACTCTGAGCAAGGTAGGGTGCAGTGCCTGAAAGGAACCAACTAACGACCACTTAAAAGCAGAGAAATACTAAAAGATATGGTACCAGCAACTGCACTCTGAACGGAAAACATTCCAAACGTAACTGAACCGTTATGGTGAAGTGCAGTAATATAGCTACTGTATTGTATATTGAATGTATTTGAATCACTGGTTTTAAAATCACTCTCAGAACTCTAAACTCTGCAACAATGTTTAAATTAAGGACTTGAACGTTTTAATTCAAGCACCGGCAATAAAATTCATACCTTTGCAATAATTATCATAATACCACCAAAAAATCTTTTCACATCCAAGTTCCAAATCATACAATTATTTGAACCATGTTGTGCAAGCAATCACAATGCCTTGTAGAAAAATCAAGTAAATGCAAATCCTGAAGACTTCATTATTTATTTATTTTTTTTTTAATTTTAACCACTTCTTGAAGTGGATCAACCTGTCCAAGGCCATATAACAGCGGCCACTTTTAGTCGGACAGGGTTAGTATTGCTCGAAAGATATCATCTTTTCCAGTTCGACTTAGCCTACCCAAGTCATTACACCCTGGGTTGAGTGGTGGACATGGATGAGCGAGCCAGACTCGCCGGGGCTCGAACCCGCGATTGTCAACCTGCAATGCCAACAATTTTAACCACTAGGCCATTGCGGCCACAGTTTTATTCTTGTACTGTTCTCATTTCAGCAAAAGATGCTGAGCAACATGTCATCTGACAGTCAGTTATCGATATCTGAGACAATGTCGGACATGTTTTATGATGCTGAAGAATATTTGTTGTCTGATGCTGAGGAAAGCTCTACAGATGGAGAAGTAGGTTTTTGTTTGAATAGCCTAAAATTTAAGAACATTTTTAACAATTGAATCGTATAGTAACTTACGCTATACAGCACATTTTTAACAGTTCAAATAAGTTTTGAATGTTTGTTTTTATTACCTTGTAGAGGCATTTGTATTCGAGTGACACATCACATTATCTTTTTTCATTGAAATCCAATCTTACCAGCCCAAAAGCAGCGCCTAACGATATTTAACTACCTCCAAGTAACATGGAATCTCATTCTGAGCAGAAAACAATAAGGAAAGGATAGAAATGCTATAATAAAGTGCAGCGAGTGGTATCTGCCCTGAACGACGTAGAATTTAAAGTGGGATTCATTTTAGTTGTATGTCAAGTGAAAGAGTCATTTGACCATTTTTTTGTTTGTTCATTATTTACCCTAGAGTGAGAACGAAGATGATGAGGATGACGATGCAGCCTCAACTGATGCTGAGTTCTCTGAAGGGGAAAGCACTTCGTTACAAAGCAGTGAGTCTGACAAAATGTTGTCTTTTATTCTTTGCCTCATATCTGAAACTGTAGTGGCCGCTAGTAATCATTTGGTGATACGTATTAGAAGTGTCTTTAAACCAGGGGTTCTTAAACTTCTCTAGCCATGCCCAAATACCCCCTCCCTCTGCCCTAATAGTCATATTTCGTGCCTCACTTACATCTCCATATTGATAAAAAAAAGCAGTCATTTATTTACATGTTATTTTGTCGATGAGAAGGCTGGTGTTGGCCAGAGAAAAGAAGGGCTTTCATACAATAACAAAATCATTGGCACCCATTTCTGGGCCTCCCCCCTTCAAAAACCACTGCTTTTGCAAATGATTACGGCAGTATTCCACTTTTTTATATTCAAGGTTTTGATTGCTCACCAGGCATCATATTAAAAGAATCGCGCATGCCCATATGTGTATTTCAGTTGGCCGATGTTATCGACTGCTTTTGTGATCTGCCGATATATCGGTAAACAGCAAAATATATTAGTCGGGCTCTAATTTCTTTTGCTTTCAAAGAAAGAATCAATTTCAAAAGACTTTTTTGATTTCACCTTAATAGCCCAGAGCTAGAGCACTCTAATTGGTTCCTTTTATGTTCTGTTTCACCTTGAGTGAGTCTCCATCGCAAAACTCCATTTTCTCTTATTCAGTTCCAATAGATCTAGATGTAATCAATGGATCAGGACGGAGGACAAAACTTCCATGTTATAGACCAGAGGGAGGAGATTTTAGTTTATGGAATATCTTGAAAAAGAATATTGGAAAAGATCTAAGCAGGGTGTCGATGCCTGTCACTTTAAATGAACCACTGAATGCCTTACAGGTGGGTAGTAACATGTTTTTTCCAGATTTTAATTAAAAAGACATTTAAATCTTCTGGCAAGAAAATCGCACATTTGCTGAATTTTCTCCTGGTAGAACCCGTTTTCGTCTGGTGTCTGGGCAGTAGTAAGAGATGCTCTCTAAAAGGTTCATTCGTGAATGCTGACCAGAGCTTGTTTTGTTGATTTTTTTCGAAAAGAGACATTTTGCAAAAAATTCTATGGCAGTTGTTTATAGGTATGGGACACGCTACACATCTAAATACTTGAATTTGACTCTTTTCTATTTCTCAGTGCCTTTGTGAAGAGTTAGAATACTCGGATTTATTAGATAAAGCAGTTCAATGTGAAGATCCATACGAGAGGATGGTTCTTGTCGCTGCCTTTGCTGTCTCAGCGTATGCCTCCACCTATACTAGGTAAGATTTTGATTCAAATTGTACTCTGGTGTTATCAATGTTGTTTATTTGATCTTAATAAAAATGTCGATTCGAGATTCATGTTAATGTGACTTTGGATACTAAAATAGCTGAATAAAAATTTTTATTTCAGAGCGGGGCAGAAACCTTTCAATCCACTATTAGGAGAAACATTCGAATGTATAAGAGAGGATAGGTGAGTACGGTTAGGGTGGCAACAATTTCTATTTGAGTATTGATTGGATACCGAGGCTGTCTGCGATTGTAATTCTTTTTGCGATAATCAAATCTGAATTCGAATCTAATACTTTTGAGTTCAAGATCACGAATCATATCAAATATTTTGGATAGCCTTGTCACAAGTATGCTTTTCACACCAATTTGTTTGAAGTATGGTCTTCATAGAAAAATGCCAGAGAGAATATCGTAATGCATTCATTATACAGCTAAGTCTTGGGTACACAAAAGGTTATTAGAATCTCTGAATTTTTTTTGTAGAAATTTGCTTTAAGCAAGGCCAAAAGCAGTACCTAAAAGATCCAACAGACGCCAACCTGAATGACAAAAAGCTACTACGAGATGCAGCACCATATCTGCACTCTAAGTGGAAAACATCCTGTGCAGGACTGAAGTAAGGTGCAGTGAGGGGTATCTTTCTTTGGGTGATAGTAAAACCATTATACCATTCCTTAGTTTCCTCTCAGTCACCTCTTACTTGTTGCAAGCAATACTTTAAGACTGTTTCAAAGCCTATAACCACTGGGAGCACGAAAGTAGCAGGCATAGTTATACAATCAAATTTCGAGTTCACGCATTTGATTACATGTTTTACATTTCTATTTCTAGAGGTTTCAAGTTTGTAGCTGAGCAAGTTAGTCACCATCCACCTATATCAGCATGTCATTGCAGTACGGAAGATTATGAATTCTGGCAAGGTACGAAAGTATTTGGGTTTTCGGTCTGTGTGTAATATTTAGGCTCTGGATACATTTTGATGATTAGATACAACCGTTGTCCAGAGCGTTAGATTTTTTCTTAAAGTTTGCAAAAAGCGAGGTCAGTAGAGTGCCTAAAAGATACCAATACCCAGAATTGTTATTTAGACACTATTGAAAATGCCTCTCATTAGAAGAAAGTTCATCAACTAATACTGTGTGATGCACATGCAAAACAACGACATTATGTTGATATTATTGAAGCTCTGTGGAGCAACAGAAAAAAAATGTCTTTTCCAATGTTTAGTGAAAACACGATTCTTCCACCTTGAGTGTAGTGGGGATTAGCTCACTGGGCATAGGGTTAGAAATAAGGCCACAATACACGTGAAGTTGTCTTACCGATGCGTTGCATTACGTTTTGGGTAATAAAAAAAAAACAGCAATACACGCATGCATTGCTTTGTGTTAATTGTGTTCACATGCCTACAAAGCACAAACACCGCAATGAAACGAACACCCTGCGTTAGCTTCAATAGCAAACTGTTCTGTTTAGAAAACGTGATTGAATGCATGAAGAGCATTGCGCTTGCGTAAAACGCAAGGGTAAAATAAAACAAACCTAGAAAAAACGTAACCTACGCAAAACGTGTAGTGCGTAGACCTTTATGCCCTGCACTCTGCACACCACTAATTGTTTAGTGTGACAGATAGGGGTTCAAATCGTGTGGGAGAGGATTGCTGACACACAAGATCATGAACGATCGAGTAGTAGTGGTTGGCGAGCATCTTTCCTCTCTCTTTTTTATGTACATGTTGAATAGAAAGTGTGTCGTTTTTCACGCATGTTCACACATAAACAGTAAAAAACCATCACAGACGATAATTGTTATTACTCCTATTTTCAGATGCCAGATGGAAGAACAAATTCTGGGGGAAGTCAATGGAAATATTACCAATGGGTTCAGTGCATTTAAAAATTCCCAAGTAAGCTATCAATTTATTGGGTGCGACTGCGGTGGCTTGGTGTTTTACAAAATCATTTTTTCCTCGTAATACAATGCTTTCTGGTTGTTAATGTTGGATTTTTTTTTTTTTTTGTCGAAGACTGCAATTTGGATTTTTTATTCAAAAACTGCGGAGTTGAGATATGATTTATTAGGGGTGTGTGTTTTAGTTTTCGAGGTTGAAGCAGTTTGAAAAATCATGCTACAAGTGCAGATTGTTGGTATTTGTGCCATATCTGTCACCCTATCCTACCATTTGCATAATAACTTTTTTTTTCTGTTGCAAGGGGAAAGTATGGAAAAAGTACTAAAAGTTAATTATGTATGCTTTATAAAAGCATAATACATGCACATACATTTAAATCAATTGATTAAAATTTGAAGGTGGTTTACTGGAAAAAATTATATTCTGTGCCGCACCATGCACGAAACAACAATGATGCTACTCTGCTACTTTACTCAGTTCACCAACATACATCAAAAAACCTCACCAATTAAAGCTGATATCATAAACTGACTTGACTTTATCAGACGCCCAAAAAACAAGACGGTGCCTACCTGAAAGTTGAAAAAAATTTACCAAACATCTGAACTGACCGTACAGTTAAGCCTCTTGTTCGTCGTTTGATGTTTAGTTGGTTGGAATGTTTTATTGCTAAATAACATACCAGTACAGTATGTTGGATCATATCTTACCAACAACACTGTGACTCCGTTTGCATGCAATTCACTACGGATACAGGGCCTTGCTCAAGGCGATCTACTCGAATAAATATCTCTTATTATATTTATATATTTTTCTGTAATATATAACAAATTCTTGTTCAGGTATAATGATGAATACAAATGGAATAAAGTTACAACCTGTGTACATAATATAATGAGTGGTACAAGATGGGTTGAGCATTATGGTGAAATGATCATTAATAATAAAGATATCACCTGTAAGATTGTGTTTAGTAAGGTAGGTGTGAAAACACATTTCGCTTTAAGTGTGCTACAATTTCTGGGTCTTGGCAGTTTTAAAAAATATGAATACTATCATTTTACCAGCAAATGTTGCTAGATAGCGTTTACAGATACTGATATGCCGGAATATACTCTTTTGATTCTCTATTATGGTATTCGACCGCGCTGTGACCAGTGGAATAGAATTACAACTTTCTTGACCTCACAGTATAAATCAATATTTTTGGGCCTTATTTTGTGGTCAATTGTGCATTTACAATTTTTTTTTAGGAACTAATTGAAGTTGTACACCCTGAGCATGGGTTTACGATAGTGGCACTTCGGGAGTACACAAGGATTCAGTTTAAGACATGAATTCATCAGTCGCATTCATAGGGATTTGAACCTGTGACCTCTGACTTTGAGATGCTAATCTCACAGCCACTTGACCATGTTATCAATCTTTACTCTACCCCATCGTGACACTATCTTGTTTTTCCTTGAGTGTCCAAAATGTTTATTTCATCTCTTCCATGAACAAAAAAGCTTTAAAACCATCAACACTGCCATGACATAGCACTTTTGCTGATTTGCACCTTTTCCACGGCTTGTTTAAGATGCGATAGAATATCATTTTTATCCAGCGGGAGAGGAAAGCCAATAATACAGCTTAACCATATGGCAAAGCATGGCCTCTCGTGCATATACCAGTTCTGAATGGGGGTTAAGGTTTTTGATTAACATATTTCTCATTTTCCTCTGCATGAACCTGGTTGGTGGAGGAAGCCGTAAGCAGTGCTTTCGTGAATGTGCACCAGCAAGGCGTCCAGCAGACATCTCGCATATAACTATCATCCCTCACGGGGCTGGAACCTGCGTTATGACGATCAGAGATATGTTGCTCAAAGCGTATTCCCAACGCTTTACCGAATGAGCTAACCAGGCACCCCCCCCCCCCAGACACTAAAAAAAGAGTCATTTTAATCACCTAGCAGAAAATATATCATGAAATGTGGACAATTTGCTAAATTTTCTTTTGATGGAACCCATTTTCTCCGGGTGTCTGTGTAGCTTGCATCGTGTCAGGCTACTTGAACCTATCTTGGAATTTGTTCATGAATGATTCATTTTCGTTCAGAGTGGTTACTGGAACAGCAAGAATGGTGAAATTGTAGGCACAATTACTGATGGAAGTGGTGAGGCCAAACAACATTTGCACGGAAGATGGTTTGAATCTATATATACCGGGATTGGAAATAAAGCAAAATGTATATGGAGGAAATGTAAGTGAGGGATACAAATGTTTAGACAAAAAAAAACCCTGAAAAGGATTACTCCTAAAAAAATTGTCATCGTGCCCACAAAATGATAAAGCAAAATGTATATGGAGAATATGTGAGGTTGAAAATACACAGTAAAATTTGGCATATATCATAGCATAGCGTTCAATCGAAATGTTTTTTATCTACAAAACTTTCAAAAGTAAGGAAGGATCCTCACACGGTCACTCAATTTATCTTAGTAAGTCTTTCAAAACTTTAAGCAAACCTGCAAAACCCAGCTCTGGAACTTATTTACCTTCGTGTGACACAAATATTCATCAACCAGAAAACAATAAATTTCACTAAAAATAGATACACGTACGCTTTAGGTAAAGACTGAAAGGTGACATTACCACGAGAGAAAATTGATGAATGTATTTGGAATAATTTTTTTATTGATTTCCAATCTTTCCACATTCCAGCTGGGATGCCAACAGACTATGAAAGATACTACGGATTCACTCAATTTGCAATGGAATTAAATGAACTTGAAACTGCAGATGTTAATTTTCTTCCAAGAACAGATACAAGGTTCAGACCTGATCAAAGGTAGTCTGCCTCTTTATTTTTATGAGTGCGGTTTTTTGAAATCTTCGATTTGTGCTTCATGTTTCATTACATTCAAGATTCAATTTTTTCCATTGATTTGAAATTGATAGAATAAAAAATGTATATATATATATTTAGAAAACGGATATAACATAAAAATTGTCTTTCAGAATTTTTTGGTCGAAAGATTTTGCTTTGTTTATATATTCTTTTGATTGCTCGCACACTGGGGAGAATTACGCTGACGTAAATATCTTTTGTTATGTATGTGCCACTGATGGATCGCGTCGATGAGACGCGGTCCATCTGTGGCGCATTCATAACAAAATACACTTGCCATACCTTAGGAAAAAAATTTGACAAAATATCTTTTGTTATGTATGTGCCACTGATGGATCGCGTCGCGTCCATCTGGGCGATACATTACAACTTGTACCTCAGGAAAAAAATTTGACAAAATATCTTTTGTTGTGTATGTGCCACTGATGGATCGCGTCGATGAGACTGGGTCCATCTGTTGCACATGCATGACAAAATACAACCTCTGAATGGGAGAATACATAAATGTCGCCTTTATGCACTGTTAAAAAATGCGGCAAAATCACCCTTCTTCGAGAGTATTTTTACTCGTTAATCTCGTTAATCGTTAAAAAAACTATGGAATCCATGGAATAACAAAATAAAATTTCTGATTTAGTACAACTAAACAATAAAGGTTAGGATTGACTGAAATTTATCTTCATCTGATCAAACGTTTGTGAAATTGTGAAATCGTTCTATTCAGGCATTTAGAAGAAGGGAACATAGAAGGAGCTGAAAAGGAGAAACAAAGAATAGAACAATTACAAAGAGATAGAAAAAAACAGAGAGACGATAATAAAGAAGAATATGTTCCTAAGTTTTTCAAGTGAGTTATCATGATGCTGGAGAAATATTTTTGATGGACATATATATATTTAATTTTTAATATTTTTTAAATGGAACTCGAAATTTTAAGCAAAATTTGCGAGCAGGCCCAAAGGAACGAACTAATGACAACTACTACGTCAAAGAGATGCCGCATAAAACATAAATCTGGCAACTGCATCCTGAGTGAAAAGCATACCATATGGCAGAACTAAACTGTATAAAGAGGACAGCGAGCTACATAACGTTTTTAAGTTCAGATATCTTGTTTTAGCATTGATCATAAATCTGGCAACTGCATCCTGAGTGAAAAGCATACCATACAGTATAACTAAACTGTATAAAGAGGACAGCGAGCTACATAACGTTTTTAGTTCAGATATCTTGTTTGATCACATTTTTTCTATATCTACTCATTGGAGTGGATCACTCCTGACAAAGGCACTGCACCTGTTGCCAGTTATAGACGGACAGGGTTAGTGTTGTTAGAAAGATCCTTTCCGGTTCGGCCAAGCCTGCCTAAGTTATTACACCCTGGGTTGAGTGGTGGGCATAGATTAACGAGCTCAGACTCGAACCCAAGATCTTCAACCTGCAATACTAACATGATAACCTCTAGGCCCTGGAGTCTAGGGCATCGCGCCCATGAACATATTACTGAATTTCGTCCATTATCAATTATCAAGCTCCATTTTTTATAATCCTTTCATTAAATTTACATGTGAATTAATTTGCAAACATGGTCAACAGTTGTGGCAACCAAAAATATTCATTGAGCGAAAATTCTAGTTGAGTTATTATACGTGACACAGGCAAAAGATTCTCTGATGCATATATCTCTCAATGCACTGTACTGTAGCGAATCAGTTTGCACTGTACTGTTCTGTGAAGAATGTAATGTACTTTGGAATGCTGTTATTTTTCTGTATTTCGTGTAACTCTGCTTTATTACAGTAGTTTTGTAGTTGATTGCTTTTGGGGGCAGTTTTCAATATCTTTACGAAGCTTTTGTTTTTAATTGAGAAAGGGATTAGTGTTCAAATAAATGCTTTGTCAACAATTTGTGATCTCCGTAGCTTAGTTCTTTGGTTTAAAAATTAATGTTTTTCTTCACCACATTGACTTGTTTACTGAATACTGAATATCCATGTTTAAATTAAAACTATTAAATTCAGTTTTGATTCATAATGTCTTGTATTTGTTTCACAGAAAAGTGTCAAATAATACAAAAGACGATTCCTGGATTTATAATGGAGAATATTGGAAAAGAAGGAGAGAACCTGGTTTTACGAATTGCCCTGACATTTCAGCATTGTGGTAAAAAACGCAAGTGGAGCAACTTCAATGAAATCTGTTTCAGCCATTTTGTAGCCAACCATCATCTGCCATGTTGTATCCAAACAAGTTTAATGTTTTCAACTACAGAGTATTACAATTCTATATGAAATTTTTGTGACTGATTTAGCTTTTCTAAACTTAACACATAGAACACAGAATAAGTACGAAATCGTTGTCAGCCATTTTGTATTAATCATCCACCATGTTGTATCCAAACAAGAAGAATGATTGCATCAGCAAAATATACCCACTAAATAGGAAATTACTATGACTGGTTCAGCATTATCATTTTTGAATACAGAACACAAAATGAACAGCATCATAAAAATGTGGTCAGCCATTCTCCGCCATGTTGTATCCAACTAAGAGGAATGTTTCCATCAATGAGATATACCCTTTCAATTTTAAATTAGTAATGTACTGGTAGTATTACTGTAGTAAATAATCCTTACCTTTGTTCGAATAATAAGATTATTTTAAATACATACCGCTTCATTGAAATTAGTGGGTCAATTTGGTGGTGCAATTTTTAGATTCAAATGTTTCGAATGTCACTGTTATTCGATGAGGGCTTCGAGATATAAATTTACTCTGCGAACTTCCAGTGTGAATGTTCTAACATGAAATACCCTGAACTTGAAATTTTCTTTTAAGGGTTTATCTGTAACTAGTGCTAGTAGTAACTAGCTTGGTATTCATGCTTTTCTAGTATTGTAAAACATTTAGAATGAATGTGAAATGCCTAAAAAACTGTATAATGGCAGATTTTCGTAATTTTGAAATCTGACCAATTTTCTAGAACTTGTACAACTTGACCCTGAACAATGTAAAAAATTGATCGAGTTTGCAACCCTGGTTATTGGGTAACCCTCTCCATACCACCTCAATATACTCTCTCTACTAACAATTTACTGAACTAATGTTATTGCACTTACTAACTTTGAAAATAGACAACTAACATGTTCATTATAGTTTCACTTTTCAATGCCATATTGCTTAACCTTTTCTGTTTACCGCATTTTCAAGTGAATCCTACATTACTCTATCAATATATTAGAGAAATTAGCTTTATAGGTGCTGTATTTCATCTGTCAAGCATGAGTCACAGATGGACCGCGTCTCATCGACGCGATCCATCAGTGACTCATACTTAACAAAAGATGTAACGACAATTTTTTTTCAATTGGAATGGTTTATGAAACGCAGGAAATTTATTAATCACTAATGACATGAATCCCTGTCTGGCTTCTCTTTGACCAGACGGTACTTATCCTCGGTGAACGTTTTATGGTTGCGTCGTTGTCTCCCAGTATAACACACACTGTTGAAGTAGCATTTGTTTAATTATATTTAAATTCTACATAATTGTGTTTTTGGCTGATGATTTGGTTAATATTAATAAGTCTCTCTCTCTATATATATATATATTATATAAGGAACTTCATTTTATCTATTTGAAATATTGAAAACAATTGTGTATTTGAATGTGGAATACTATATCAATTTCAGTTTTTTTGCAACGCTAGATTACAACATAGAAAAATAAAATCTCCAGCTAACTATTTACTTCTGATGTTTTTAGGCACTTACAAAATATTTGTTTTTTCCCTTTTTTCATTACCTTTAGTAGTTGTATTCAGCAATGTTTTCTGCATTTTTTATTTAGTACAATATGTAAGACCTGAATGGTTTACTATATGTTGAGCTATTGGTGTGTCTTATTCCATGTGCGAATTTTCATTTCACATGGATCTTGCCACTTTTGCCCAAGCGAGGTATATTCCCTTGAATTTTGATAAATCCATTGAAAATAGGAACTTTTTAATCAGATATTTAGTTATTTGTATTGAATTTTGACTGATTTATTGGTCCCCACCCATCGGGTATAGTTTCCTCATTGATAAAAATGGTCCTTATATGAAAGGAAATTCCATTGATGCTCAACTTGGGAAACTTTCACCAGTTAGTTCTATAGGATGTGTTAAACTGGTAAAACTTCCACCAGTTAGTTCTATAGGATATGCTCAACTTGGGAAACTTTCACCAGTGAGTTCTATAGGATATGTTAAACTGGTGAAACTTTCACCAGTTAGTTCTATAGGATATGCTCAACTTGGGAAAATTTAATCTGTTAGTTCAATAGGATGTTTTAAACTGATAAAATTTTCACCAGTGAGTTTGATAGGATGTGCTCAACTGATGACACTTTCACCAGTTAGTTCCATAGGATGTGCTCAACTCAGATGAGCATATCCCATAAACTATTGGTTTAACTTGTGGCACCCACTCGGGATTATGAAAAATGTTGGCTATCGCATCATTTTGCCTAATCCTAGTGTGGTTTATTACTAACAAAGGCAAAAAATTCGAGCAGTCGAAAATGCACAGTCATTTTCAAAAGCAAACCAAATCTCATCGCTGTGTTGCTTTCATTCAAGAAAGCTGAGAATACCCCCCCCCCTCATCTCAAGCTTTTGTTCTTTTGAATCTTGTTCCTTGCACATTATTTGTTTTGTTAGTTTAACACGTTTTGCTGTTTTCAACATAAACCTTTGTACTGGTGACCTTTCTATACAAATTTGTGTGCAAACTGGAGCTCAGTCGTTGTTTTCATTAAATATTTCCCTCCACTGCTATATCAGGCCATAATATAGTCCATTCTGAATGAACAAACACATTTTTGAAAACTATTTTTTTGTTCATCCAAGAGGGTAAGTCATTATATATGGGGATATTGCGGTCTAAAATTTGACATTTGCCTGAGTTTGCTGTACCATTGGCCAAATAAACTCAATTTTTAAGAAATTGTTGTAAAATTCTAATTTGAATTCAAAATATTGTTACACTAAACTATTGCCAATTTCTTTGTTTGTGAACATTTTTCACTCATCCTCATATTCACCATGTTAAAGAAAGAAATTGCACTAAATATGACCAAATTTGTACTGACTAATCATGGAACCACTGATCTATGTGCGATTTTTGTGATATCTGTTTATGAATATGCTTTTTTGTTTGTCGGAAATTAACGATTGAACTGGTATACGCTACTGTAAAAACAATGTCCCAAATAAAAATTTTGATTTGTCAAGCATGAGCCACAGATGGACCCCATCTCATTGATGTGATGCATCAGTGGCTCATACTTAACAAAGGCTATTTTAGCAAAATATTGTTCCAGAAAATATTGCATTCAGTGAAACCAATCATACTTTGAACACTACAGTTTTCCCCACTTGAAAATAATTCACGTTGAGACCCATCGTCGCAAATCCATCAGTCCTTGTACGTGAAAAAGGATATATTTACTCCAGAAGATATGTCCAATCCATGAAATTAATCGGTGTAGTTTGTCTACTTTGAACACTATGGTTCTCCCTACTTATAAACTATTCACAAATCCACTGATTTACATGCTTTCTTGAAATCTGTGATAGATATGATTTTTGCGCCCTTCTTCCATACAAACAATGTAAAAGAGAGGTAGTTGTAAAAGAAGTTCTCATCCGATGAAATAACAAATGATTTAGTTCGCCACTATATAGTTTAACAAATGGTTCTCTGTAATACCTTCGACACCCAGACCTTTGGTGCTTAATGCTTCATGTCAATTATTTTTCTTTAAAGTTTGCTTGAAGTAAAGGTACCTTACTGGAAGACGATTTCCCAAATCACTGAACGACAAGGATCAACATTAGTGTATTCTATTGCTCTTGTTGAAAAATTCAACCATACATACGAGCTTATCAGAGCTCTAAATAAAAAATAACCTCTACCACAAGGTTTTCTATCGTGGGACTAACTGCTTATCCTTCTTTTATGCCTTTGTGACAGCGGAACTTCATGCAAGGTTGTTACAGAAGAGTTCAATTATCAAGAGTTTTCAACATACATGCATATACAAATTTATATCTGTAAGGTTTCGTTTACATGGATAAATTTGTGTATGTGTGTAAAAGGACTCTTGGAGTGCCTGCTACCACAAGATTATTCCATTATTTTCTATTCGAAATGATGAAGCTTATGTTGACGCTTTCCTGGGTTGGAATAGAAACATTTGCAAACTATTTTCTTTGTATTTTTTTGTGTGGGGCTTTTCAACGGAACTATGAGTCTGGTCTACCTGAAAGTGACCACTCTTTATATGACAAAAATATATTAAGAATATTCAACACTAATATCCGCGATGTCGTTTTTGCTATGCAATATATATTTAGGCATAAGGCTTTTGATTTTTCATGGCTCAAGTGATCTTTTTGTATAATTCTTCCTTGTTTCAGTTATTTTTAAATGGAAGAAGTGCTTATGGTATTTAATATACGATACATCGATTTGCTTTTAAAATGGGTGGATTTTGGTGTCCGGTCTGTTTGCTTATAACTATAAATCCTTTATATTCATCATACGCAGAATTGCGAAAGGCTGGTTAACATTTTTCTATTTTCTGAATTAACCTGTTTTTTCAGTAAAAGTATAAGCGGATATTTGAGAAGTCATTGAAGTTGATATTAACTCAAGCAAGACAGCTCAGCAGCACAAAAAAAATATTAAAGAGCTGCTGCAAAATGTAGATCTAGTTACTGCACTCTAGCTAGACTGGCATAATACCAGCTGATATGCTACTCAGACAGCCAAAGACAATAGTTTACATTAGAAGAAATATTAAGCAAACGGTCAATATTGTACAATATAAGATCTCTTGCTAAAAGATGAAAATTTTTCTTTTTTTTATTGTCTGTTGGCAACAAAACTGTAGAAATAGCTTGAAATCATCGATACTGCCATGAAATAGCAGTGTTGATGATTTTAAAGCTCTTTCGTTCATCCTTGCAAAAAGACATGAACATTAAACCCCAGTCACTCTGCTGCATTCTATGCCGTAAACACAGAACAGCTTTAAAAAAGTACATTGAGTGGCCTTGGGATGACAAGGGAAACCAATGGAATGGCAAACCAAACTACCGTTCTGTTTAGTAGGAAAAATATGTCCATAATAGCATACAGTAATTTTAAATATCCAATTTGCTCTGTTATCTATCATCTTGCTGCATAATTTTATCAAATATACCAGTTTTCAAATGCTGTTCGAATTCTGTGGTTATTTTCCACATACACTTTCGTTCTAAAATATTATGCCAGAGAACTTTAGTACAACTTGTGCTAAAAATTTCAGTCTAAACTGCTCCAATATATATTCACTTTTTCCCATTTTTTTTTTTTCTAGTTTTTTTTTTCATTATTGATTTAATTCCTCTTAATTTTCAATACAATGTTTGCCAATTACGTATCAAGCTACTATAATGAATCCCAGTAGAGAGATCGGTCATGTAGATATCTTTGCAAACAAAATCAAATTAATTGAAATTCTTTTTTTTTTGCCAAGTTTGAGCCACTGATGGCTTATTAGCGCAATCCATCAATGACACATACTTGACAAAATATCTTTATTTTTAAAGTTTTTCCCATCATTGTAGCAGGCTAGGAAATATTCCCGAAATTGATGATATAAATATAAAATTTTTATCTACAAACTTCAACAACTGAAAACATTTTTTTTTTTGTAAATTTGTTAGTCTGGAACCGATTTTGCTACTGAATTGAAGAGAGAAAAATTGCTTATTTTATTCATTCGGCACAACAAATTAATACGATTTTCCTCAAAGGCAATTTTATTTCGAATCAATTCATATTAGTATTTATTCATTAATGTGTGACTGAATCGTATGACCAATTTCTCTCTGGGTAAATGCTATAATTCTTTTAGATTTTTCACATCGTACAAACAAATATATTTAGTTTAATTGTTATTACTAGAAAGAAAATAACTTGAAAGAGCTAAAATACAATCAATTTATTAGCGAACTTGTGTGTGCATTTCTGTGTGTCCCACCCTTGAAGGGCCGCCTTTATTAAGCAAAAGCAGGGGTGACAGGGATCTTCGACATTGGGAGAGTCCGGTTCTTCTCCTTTTATTATGCGAAAGCAGAGGTGACGGGAATCTTTGACATTGGGGGGATCCGGTTCATCGAAGAAAAAAGTTAATTGGTAGTTTTATACTGGAATAGGTGTTATTAAGGTACGCAAGAGTCCTCTGCACACCATGTCAAAATAGCAGAAAGACGTTCTATTGATATAATTTGGTTGACGAGTGCAGGAATACGGAAAATTGCCCTTAAGCTGTGCAAAAAATTGCGGTTCTTCCGCAAATTTTATTATAATATTTGCTTATTTAGAAGATGTCTGACCCATCCCGTATATTTTGCATTGTGAGGCAGAGCCCTGTTTCTGCTGCCAGTGCGCAAAAGTGTTAAAGAGGGAACTGGATAAACGGCTGGTGGTTTAATCATCGACCAGGACAGAAACTTCTTGAAGGCCGCATTACACGTTTGCCTAGGTTGCTTTCATTTTACCCTTGCGTTTTAAGCAAGCGCAATGCTCTGCATACATCTACTTACGTTTTCCAATGAAAAAGGACGATTTGCTATGCAAACTAACGAAAAGTGCCCGTTTTGTTGCGCGCGTTTGTGCTTTGTAGATATGTGAATACGATAAACTCAAAGCAATACGGGCGTCTATTTTCGTTTTTATTTTATTACCCGAAACGTAATGCAACGCATCGGTAAGACAACTTCAAGTGTATTGTGGCCCCAACTGTTCTGGACCATAGCAGGTTGGCTTCTCACCACAGCACAGCGTTTCCTATCCATATTTGCTTTTGCAAAGTTACCCCACTTAACACATTGCTGAAAAATTAATTTCTCACGCATCAATGATTTCACGGCAAGGGGTTTTCCCTCTTACTCTGCCGAGTCACAATTGGAAAAAATTCCTGAAGCTTTCATTGTTCGATTCTCTTGTTGGGTTTTTACCTTCCTCTTGGGCGGAAGTTACGGAGCTGCGATGGCGGAAATCACTCACGAAGATAAAGCAGGTTTGGATGTTATAGTTTTTGAGTCTGCTTTGTTTTATCATCGGTTTTTATTGTAATTATTCTCAGCAGAACGCTATCGTGTCACCTGATTACTGTCCAGCAGTGTCAGTAAATTTCAACTAGGTCTAGGTGTAAATTTTAAATATTCAATTGAACTCATGACTGGCTTTAGTTTTATTTTATTTTTTAATTTTGTTTACCAGAACTTTGTTTTGTGTGTCACTTTTGCAATCCCAATTTGGCATGCGCCAGCATCGCCTGTTAGATAGAGTTTTACGACCCCTGGAGCGCTAGTCGAAATATCCTACCCGTACTGACTTCGCAGCGCTGTTTTTTGATTAATCTTGGGAAGGCAAGATTGGTATCTATCCTGGGGCAATAATGAATTGTCTGCCACTCCATTGCTTCCTTTTAGTTGCTTCTTGTGACATTCAGGAAATACACTGGGCCAGGTCTCCAGAGGACTTGACTTCTTAACTGGTACAGAGTCTTTTTGTAAGAATGAATTTTAATTTTATAAGCTATTCTGCTTAACAGGAAAGCATTCTATTGATGAAATGAAAAATGGCAATATATCCTTGGCGAAGAAAACTGACAAAGAGAGTACACAAGCCCTTGTTAATCAGGCTCTAGCGAAGGTAATGTTCTATTTCCTCTAAAATTCGTTACAGCGTTGCAGAATAATTTGTTTGAGTCTTTGAAAAAATGAATTTGAAAATACCAGTTATTAGTGGCATAATCCTCAAATCAAGACTTCTTAGATCGGGTGATAAATATCAAAATATATTCAAGATATAATGCAAATCCATTATTCTATGGAAATTGTACGGCTTATTTAAAATAACAGATGTCATCGATTGTTTTTGTGATCTGGCACATCAGCGAGGAAAAGATTGTCATTTTGATTTGATATAAATATTCAATTCAATTTGGAAAATTTTTAAGTTTTTGATAAAGTCAAACCCTAGTTATGATCATTGGTGTATTGGATATTGCAGAATGAAGTGACGAAATGTTTTTTGTTTTTTTCTTCGAAACTGAAATTGTCATTTTCTTCGGATAGAGACAAAAAGGTTCAAAATCATCAACACTGCTTTTTCATAGCAGTATTGATAGTTTTAAACCTTTTTGTATAGTTTAGTTGCTACCATACACCTAAAAAGAGACATCTCCATCTTCTAGCAAATAAATTATACTGAAATGTTGGTTGTTTGCTAAACTGCTAAATTTCCTTATAATGAAATCCATTTTCGTCGGTTTTCTTGAGTAGCAGGATAGTGGACATTCCGCCAGTATTCTAAAATGTGTTGTATTTGTTTATACAGAATAATTAAAAATAATTTATTATTCAAGGTACACACAAGCCGAACAAATTCATTAGAAATATGTCAAAGGATTATCGAACATATCAGTGAATTACCAGAAGATGATTTGTATGATGAATTGAAGAATATTTTTCGCAAACCTCATATGCATGTAAGTGATGATGATTTGACTATGTCCCTTTAATTAGGGCCGGGTAATTTGATTTGGTGATTCGATGCACAATATATTAGAATCAATCGTGATTTGTTCATAGCAACAAATACTTACTAAATGGACCAAAATTTGACCAAAATCGATTTTATTTTGTCGTTAAAACATAAAAATTGTTGCTTTTAGACATGGAAAGTGAATTGAATATGCACTATGAAGTACAAATTTCTTGATTTTTACAATGAAGACAAGTTATAATTTTGAAAATGGGATATTTGTTATTTATATCGAATTCGTGATTCGATTCGAAAAAAATTTCGAATTTGAATTCTAAATGATTTGGTTTTGCCCTGCCCTACCTGTAATAAAGTTTTTTTTTAACTAAAATTCACTCAAAGTAAGGCCAGACTTAAAGAGAAAGCAACTCACAACCTATGTGTCGTAGCACAATTTCAAGACTTTTTAAAGACTTCATGATCTCTTGCAACCTAGTCTTAAACGAGTTTTGATAAAAAAATTTGCATTTCATTTTACAGAGTTTGCTGAAATGTCAAGATATTGTCGGCATAAAACATCTCGCAAATATGGTACAACTTCATGGAACAAATACTAATGGGCATCATAAACTGGATGGTGAGATTTTTTTCGGTTAATTTAATACACTTGAACCAGAGAAGATATTCAGTTTCATAATAATGATGAGGACGATCATATATTCTAGTCTTTCAGTATAAAATTGAAATTGACAGAAATGGCTGATTTGATTATCGATTAAAAATTTAATGATATGCAATAAAAATGGATAAATTGGTGTTCATCATTACCAAATACTAAAGATTATATTTTATTTAAATTAGTCAACTTAGACCTGTTTTTTAGATTTGACCGATTACTTAATTGCCATTGCACTTTCTTTGACATGATCATAGCTATGGTACTCTGTTGTGCACACACGCACATGCACTCAAGGAAAAGGCTAAGCTATCAAACATAATTTTTGTTATCATCTCTGCTAAGAGGAGTTTTGTAGCCCTTTAATATTTCACAAAGAAAATAACACCATAGTTCTATACAACAGATTCTGCCTTAGCATATATATTTCAACATCATTTCAAGCATATATTCAGATGTTGGTAACTGTTGGAACGTTGATAAAACATTGTTTTCTTATCTACGGTTGCACACATCGTACAAATTAACAGCATCATAATATAATTAGCAACGTTGACACGTTTTTGTACATTATAGATCCTGAGAGGCAAACCAAGATACCAAGAGCAATTAGGATGGTTGGTTTATATAAAAAATCATGGGAACCTCTGGTAAGCCGATAGTGGGGATTACTTAATCTGAATTGCGGAGCTTTATCAATAGTGATTTTTATCTATTGATATAGATGGCGATATTTTGACAATTGATATTACGGGCAATTGAGAAAAAACGTCTGTTAAAGCATTGGGAATATGCTCCGAGCTACGCATCTCCAATGTACAGGGTTCGATACCGTGTGATATGCGAGATGTCTGCTCGATGCCTCACCAATGCAAGGTGGTTCATGTAAGCGCTGCTTCCGGCTTCCTCCACCAAGCATGTCCTTGCGCAGGAAAAATGAGTAAAATGTCAAGCCAAAACCTTCATCCCCGATTCGGAACTGGTGTCTGCACAAGAGGTTGTGGTTCGCCATATGGTTAAGTTGTATTCTCAGCTTTCCTCCCCCACAGGATAAAAATGAAATCCTATCCTGGCAGTATGTCAGCTACTCAGACTCCCGAATAAATGGGCTTCATCAGGAGAAATTAAGCAATCTGACAATATTCCATGATGTATATATATATATATATAGCTAGAGGATTGAAATCCCAACCGACCTGTACAAAAAGGTTCAAACCCATCAATCAAGTTTTGATGGCTTTGAAGCTTTTGCTCTTATAAAAATGTCTTGAATCTTTCAGACACCCGAAGAAAACTTAATTCTTCCACCGTTCTTCTGAGCGAATTTTAATCAAAAACAATCTCTTTTTAGGGCTTAACAGTTGTCAAAGACTTGGACGAGTTGAAAATAGCGAGAATATTGCATGGGAGTGAGATAGAGAAGAAAGGATTGTTGCATGTTGGTAGGTGGAGCTGAGCTGAATTTACGTTTTAACAGAATTACACGATAAAGGCGGGATTCTGTCATTGAGCTATATAGAGATAAAGGTTGTTTTTAAAATTGCTTTTATGCTGTGTCTTTCGATCGTTTTTGTTTTTTGCTGCCGTCCATATTAAATGACAGATTTATATTAGGTTTTTATTTTATAATGTCAACTTCTGGTTTCGTAGTCTTGCTTTTGAGATTCCAAATATATAAATACAGCCTTGAATTATTGCGGCAAAAACATATATCATTTAGAAACATAACATACCTTCTGCAGAAAGCAGAAATGTGAACGTTTACAGTATTACGTGAATCAATCTGGCATAATTTTGTAATACATATAGCTATGACAACCCAACTTTATTGGTAAGTAGACTTGGCTATGGATGTAGCGAGTGAGTGAAAGTTGTCTTGATCTAAATAATTGTCTCAGTCGGTAAATGCGTTAGGAATACACTCAAAAGCTATGCCTCACTGTCCTGTCCGAATCCACTCCCAGAAGTGGCTGTACAAAACAAAAAAAATTTTTATCTTCCCTAGATGACATAATCCTAGAAGTCAATGGGAACTCACTTGATGGAGATCCAAAAAAATTGCAGGATTATTTAAAGAAATCAACAGGTCTTGTCGTCTTCAAAATATTACCAAGTTATGAGGACAATTTGCCTCCAAAACTGGTGAGTATCTTAATAATATTTTTAATTTTTAATAACAATTATCTTTCAAAGAGAAAAGAAGAAGTTGTCAGATATTGAAATGGATGAATGAATTTATTAACAATTTTGGTATACTATTGCTTGCTCTCCTCTGTGTTAATGACCCTCAAGATGTTATATAGGCATTAGAATATACAGCAACCACAGCCGCCACTTATAGAAGAGCAGGGTTACAATTGCTGGAAAGATATGACCACTTCCTGTTCGGCTTAGCCTACCCGAGTTATTACACCCTGTGTTGAGTGGTGGGCATGGATTGGCGAGCTGGACTCGCCGGGACTCGAACCTGAGATCTTCAACCTGCGATGCCAACATGTTTAACAACTAGGCCATCGTGCCCACTTGGAGCAAGGCCTGTAGCAGTGTTGAAAAGGAACCAACTGTTGACCACATAATAGCAAAGTGATACTACAAGATCTGGTACCAGCAACTGCAATAATGCCAACTTATTAATGTGTTAATTGAGGCCACTAGTATAAGCATATGTATTTTGTCAATTGAGACTATTTGCAAAGTAAATATCAATATGTTAATTTAATAAACAAAATTGGCTATGTTGATGCAAAAGTGTGACTTTGTAAAGTTGGTGTAAAATTAAACAAAATATTGGGTCAGCCTTATCATCAGGCATTTAAGCTTTCGTGCCATATTTCCCGGTTCTGGGGTTATAAGCATTCATTTTTTTACCGTTTTACAGTACCGTACCAAAAGTATACCTTAAGACATGATAAGTGCTTAAGCGTGTTTTTTTTATTTTATTAATATGGATAGATATTTTTAAAATGTCTTAGCAACAGACTCAGTACAGACTCTAGTATGGTTCTAAATAGAGCTGAAAAAGTTTCATGTCCTTTCACGTCTTCCGTTTGACCAAAAGCCTTCAAAACTATCAACAATGCTATTCCATAGCAGTGTTAATGGTTTTGAAGTCTTTTGTTCAGTATTACAACTACCGATATTTCACAAGTAGATTCGATCATCCAACTAAGGGATTTATCATAATGTATTTTCTTTTTGTTCAGAGGGTTCTCTTATTCTTTTGCAAAGTATTAGTAATAGCAACCTCTTCTTTAAGTAGCATATTTTCTTCATACTCTTTGCTATAGGATAGGATATCATTTTTATCCGAGACTACAGTTTAACCATATAGCGAACCACGACCTCCCGTGCAGATACCATTTCTGAATCGGGGTGGAGGTTTTTTTGGGATAGTCGTATTTCTCATTTTTCCTGTGCATGGACCTGGTTGGACCCATAAGTGTTCATGGTGCTTGTTGGCCAAGTTTGTTTGCAGAAACAGCTTTCTGTGCTTGTAGTTTGTTTGTGAGTTTGTAGTATTAGTTAATGAGTAAATTGCTAACATAGTCAACACTATCGTAATCCACGATGATTCACAAGGCAATTTATTTATGAAGCAAACACAAGATTTATACTGCATCTGAATTTGGCTTGCAAGAACAAGCTAACAATTTTGATTACCCAAAACAATTTATATATTCAAGGTTTAATAAATATATTCGCCATTCTTGGAGCATAAAGCCTACACCAGGGTGACAGCAAATAGGGATTTTGAATTTTATCTTTCAAATAATGAAATTGTACACATAGATTCAAAATCATCAATACTGCTAGGAAATGTGTTGATTGTTTTGAGGCTTTTCGTTTTTTCCGAAGGAAATTACATGTATGTTTCAGACACTTGAAAAAAAGAGGTTTTGTCGCCCTGGTAGGTTGCGGTACATATTATATAATAAATATTTCTAATCCGGACTAATATGAAATTTTTTTGAACGATTTAGCAATGATTGAAAAAAATCATAACATAGGATATAATATCCCTTTTATCCTGTGGGAGGGGAAAGCTGAGAATATAGCTTAACCATATGGGAACCACGACCTCTCGTGCAGATACCAGTTCCGAATCAGGGTGGTGGAGGTTTTTGGATTATCGTATTTTTCATTTTTTTTTCGTGCATGGATCCGGTATATAAGGTTCTAAAGTTGCCCTGACTTCGACTATCATACTGATAGTTTATGTTTATCTTTTCTGCATCTTACTGCAATATATATTTTCAGCTTTACATCAAATGCCACATCGACTACGATCCAAAATCCGATGACCAAAATCCATGTGCCGAGGCAGGTCTCAGTTTTAATAGAGGAGATATATTAATGGTTGTTGATCAAAAAGATCCAGATTGGTGGCAGGTTTGCAACTTACTTTTGAACGTTTTTATTTATTTGTAAACTAAGGTAATGTATGTTGTTGGTAGACTGGCAGGATGTCAGGTTCTCTGCTACTCAGATGCCCTAAGAAAATAATTCAATCAGAAGAAAATTCAGAGATAAGTAATATCATTTCATGATATATCTCTTGCTAGAAGATTTAAATATATTTTTTGAGTGTCTGATAGTAGGGCTGAGAAATTCTATTCGGTGATTCGCATCGATTCGAAGCACAATATATTCGAATCATTTGTGGACCGTTCATAGGAACAAATACTTATTAAATGGACTAAAATTTTCATTTTTAAATATAAAATGCAAGATTATAGTTTGTCTTCAAAATATGAAAATTGTTGCTCTCAGACATGGAGTGTGAATTGAATATACACTATGAACTATAAATTTCCTGATTTTCACAATGAAGACAAGTTATAATAGTAAAAATGGGATATATGTTATTTAGATGAAATATGTGATTCAAACCGATTCGAAAAAATTATTCGAATCAAATTCTAATTCCAAATGATTTGGTTTTGCCCAGCCCTATCAGATAGTCACTAAACTGTATAAAAAAGTTCATCATTTCTGCAATGAAATAGCGATGTTGATTATTCGGAAACCTTTTGCTCGCCCGAAGAAAACGGCATGAATGTGTTGGACACCTAACAAAAACAAGATTCTGGCACCCTGATTGTTGATACAGGCAACAAAATTTCTGCTCGAATTCAACATTATCTATCAGGAATTTTTGTTACACAATAGTGATATTTGATATGCACAACCGGTGAAATACAATCAATGCAATTTGCTGATGTTTCGGCTTTCGAATGTCTTTTCAGACAAGCTTCATCAGGGCAGTGAATAATAAAATATAAGGCTACTTTATATAAATGATAAAAGACGACTTTCAGACTTCCAAACACGACTAAGATTAAAGAGAAATAAAAGCACTCAAATGAATAATTAAATTAAGAAAATAAATAATTAAATTAAATTGAAGGATATATTTATTTATAGCCACTTTTTAGAGTGGATCACCCTGTCCAATGCCATGTAACAACGGCCACTTATAGACAGACAGGGTGACAATCGCTGGGAAGATATGATCTTTTCCTGCTCGGCTTAGCCTACCCTTATTACACCCTGGGTAAATAAGGCTGGGATTGTGGACGATAAAATAAAGATAGTTAGGCCTTTGGAAACAGGCATCTTGTGGCAACCACTCACTATTTCTGTAGGCAATCTTGGAAGTGACAGCGACTGAAAACCATAGATATTGGAAAGACCTGCATAAATGTAAAACCAGCAGTTGCTCCTTAGCTAGCATACCCTCGATTCATCAGTAGAGTTGAGTGAAAGGTATTTGCCCTGATGGATCCCAATTTTTTGTTTCCTTAATTTTTTCTTTTTTATTGAAATTCACTCTGAGCAAGGCCGCAAGCAGTGCCTAAAATGGGCCACTAAAGGCCATTTGATCGCTAGGAACTACTACAAGATATTGTACCCTGGTACCAGCAGCTCCACTCTTGAGCGGAAAACATCCCAAAGAGAACTGAACCGCTATGGTGAAGTGCAGTGAGTGGTTCTGCTCTGGATGATGGTGAAATCATCTACCACATTTTTATTACGATAAAGAAGGTACGGTATATTGCGGTAATTCTAAAGTCTATACGAAACGAAACGAAAGTCTATAAGCGCCTATACGAAAGAAATCATTTTTCCTTATTCTTTATCTATATTAGGCACAAAATGTGAACAACAAAGGAGAGCCACGAGGAAGAGCAGGCCTTATCCCAAGCTTAGCATTTGAAGAAAAAAGAAGAGCTTTAAAGGAAATGCAACGAAATACTTCAACAGGTTAATTAATAGATTCAGATTTAAATTATACTGTGATTAAAATTCAGCGTGACCTGGTATAGGAATGTGAGATCCAGAATTTCAAATACCCAGATTTCAATCAATGGTAACTTGAATCGATTCCAAGGCAATTCCGAAATACTTGAATCGTATTCGTATCAATGCATTAAAATGTACTGTTGTGCTAATGAAACTGAGGGTTAAAGAATCAAGCCAGTCAGTAAGGTGTTTAACATAATAGGAATAGTCTAATATTGATATATCAATTCACAAAAAACCAACTAATCAAGCAATCATGTTAGATAAGCATAGATTTTGACCTTTAAATTTTGTTGAAAAGTTGTCTTTGTGTATTGATTTTTAGACTTTTGTTTTGAATCTTAGCTTCAATTTGACTCGGAATTCGAAATTAATCAATGTTTGTTTGAAATCTTTAAATCTTTCTGTTTTATCTTGAAGTTCACTCTAAGCAAGGCCAGAAGCAGCAAATAAAAAGAATCAACTATCTACCACTCAGATGGTGAAGAGTTGCAACAAATTTAGTAACAGCAACTGCACTCTAAACAGAAAACACCCCAAATGAAACTGAACCGCCATTGCAAAGTGCAGTGAATGGTATTTGTTCTGGGTGATGATAGAGCCATCTACCACTTCTTTGTTTTCTTTTATTCCCTTCTTATAGCACACAGGAAATATGCTAGGGCTATTTTGAAGTCGTCACATACAGGACTAAATTATGATAAAATGTTTTTCAACTCTTTTTCAGAAAAGAAGTCACGAAGAAAAAAGTCCAAAAAAACGATGTACAATGCGTTACAGAATGCAGATTTTGATAAGCATGATATTGCTGTTTATGAAGAGGTTCGTATAAAACAGGTTGAAAGCCAGCTAATCTTCTACTCAGACACCCGAAGAAAATGGGATCCATCAGACGAAAATAGCAACTGGACAGAATGATATGATACATATCTTGCTGGTAGAAGATCCTGTTTTTTTTCTTTGATTCTAGTCAAAGCTGTGGAGAAAGATTCGAAACCATCAATACTGCTAGGAAATAGCAGTGTTCAGGATTTTGAAGCTTTTTGTTCATCCGAAGAAAATGACATGAACATTTCGAAATTCGAAGAAAAACAAATTTTTAACATCCTGGTACTGGACTCCCAACCAGAAAAATTTCTTCGAACCATGTTTTATTGTATATGTCATTGATGGATTGCGATTAGGGGTGGGCAATTCGTTTCGAAGCACAATTTATTTCGAATCAATAGTGAATTCATAGGAACAAAATCTTGCTAAATGAATTAAAATTTTCATTTTTGAAATATGAAAATTGTCGCTCTTAGGTATGGAGTGTGAATCGATAATACACAAACTATAAATTTCTTGATTTTCACAAAGGAGACTATACTAAAAATAGGAAAAAAATGGAATTAGTGATTCGATCCGATTCGAAAAATATATTTGAATCAGATTCCAATTTTAAATGATTCGGTTTTGCCCAGCCCTAATTGCGATGATGAGAGGAGGGCAGTCCCATCTTTGGCACATGCTTGACAAAATAAAATTCTGATTCTGTGCAAGCTTTAGTCATAGGTTTTTGAGCAAATGGTGATAATAAACAAGCCTCATAGGTTCTGGCTTTGGAATAGATCTAACATATTTTTTGCTTGTCGTAAGAGGCGACTAAAAAGAAAGATAGAAGTGGTAGATGGTTTACCATCACCCCAGGCAGATACCTTCACTACACTCTAATTTAGTAGTTCGGTTTTATTTGGAATGTTTTTCACAGACAGACATATGTTGTTTTTTATCTTTGATATATCTCTTTTCCATATAAGCTTCTGTATGTGTTAGAAGGTTAATTTCAACGAAAGTTAAGCATTTCTATCTCATAGGTCACCATCTTGTATCACCCGGTCTCATCCAGCGTGTCACACTCGAGGAAAATGCTTATACTCCTGGTGAAAAGTCGCTCGATATTCGACGATATTTCTCAAGCTATCATTGACAGTAATACAGAGGTGTATGGAAAGCTTGATAATAGTGAGTTAATCTAAATCCAGTTCTCTTTGAAATGTTTGTTATTTGCTTCATGGTGACTTTTTGAAATGCAAAAATGTTCCAAATTATTAAATTGAGATATTAACCTAAAAATCATATTTTATTTTCTCGTAATTTTTTACGTATTCTAATAGATTTTGATTGTGATCAAGGATTTGGTTCATTTGACCCCTAAGAATGTCGGCTACTCTGCTGCTCAGACGTAGGAAAATTAGTTTCATCAAAAGAAAATTTAACAAACGGATAATAGTTCGTGATATATGAAGAAAATGACAAAAATTTTTCAGGACATCTGAAGAAAAACAGGATTCTGTCACTAGAGCCCGACCAATATATCGACATATTGGCCTAATTTTGCTGTTTACCGATATATCGGTAGATCACAAAAGTAATAATACCGTAATAATACCGGCTGACCAAAGTGGCAAAAATGTGCAATGTTTTCTGCTTTTAACTGGGGAAATCCCCAGCAGATGTTATTCGCGTCAGATGAAATTTTATTCCCTCCAAAAAAATTGCACTGTAACGCATCAAAATATTAGAAATCTGAGAGATTTTTCAATGAGTTCCACACAAGATAAATATTGGTTATTGGTGGTCAAAAATGTCAAAATGTCGTTATCGATATTGGTTACAAAAAGCGCCATCGGTCGGGCTCTATCTGTCACCCAGTGGTCTTTGAATGACCCATGAGATCGGTCAATTTCGCTATGAACTGGAAATCACTTTTTTTCTGATTGAATCAGGGCTTTTAACTGATTATAATTCTTTTTTAGTTGAAGTTGAACCACTAACTTTAAATGGATCGAGTTCAAGTAGTCTGCATAGTGAGTGTTTGATTTTTTTTTATACGCATTCATTGGAGTGGATCACCCTGAACAAGTCCCTGTACTAATAACAACTTATTCACGAACATATTTAGTTGTAGTTTGGAAAGATATGGTCTTTTTGGTTGGTTCGATCTTAATTGTTTTAATTAAAATTTCCACTGTTTTCTTACCATCAATCTAGACTTGCTGGATATCAATTACTCTTCTGCTCTAGAAAGGGTTTCCATAGAAAAAGAACCAAAAGGAGCAATTATTTAGGCTGATGTTGTTGTTTAATAATATAATTACTCACTAAAATATTAAAATTTTATCTTTTTGGCTGCGTTCCCAGACCAGAAATTAATTTTCCAAACATGTTTTGTTAAGTATGAGTCACCGATGGATCGCACCGTTTAAGTGCGGTCAACTGGTGGCTCATTCTTGACAAAATGAAACTTTTCATTGGGTAGTTCCCATCAAAAGTATCAAACCCTGCTTGAAGCTTTCGAGTCCGGCTCGTTAATCTAGGACCATCACTCAACCCAGGATGTAATAACTTGGATATGCTAAGCCGAACAAGAAAGATCGTATCTCTCAGGGGGAAAGATCATATCTCTCCAACAATTCTAACCCTATCCATCTATAAGTGGCAGCTGGTGCAGGGCCTTAGCACAGGTGATCCACTTCGAGAATTGGCTATAAGTGGGCCGTTAGTGTCTGTTCACTTTAATCATGTCTTCCAGCATTGCCAAGGAGGAATTTCGATAAAAATAAAGTCCGTTTTCCTCAGATATCTTGTAAATGTGATATATTCAGTGATCTCTACTATCTAGCATATATTGGGTGAGTCCTTGAAGGCTTTCTGTGGGCGGGTATTTAGTAAAAGAAAGTACCGTAGATAATATCGTAGAGTAGAGTTGCTGGTACTTCACTTTGTAGTTTGCCTTAAGTGGCCATTTGTTGGTCCCTCTTAGGCCTTAATTCTGGCCTTGTTTAGAGTTTCAAGAAAAAAAATCTGTTTTTTATCAGGTGAGCAATCAGAAAGCTTCCAAAGACAACTGCAAACTGCGAGAGAAATCATAAAAAGTGGAAAGATGTGTGTTATGCCGACTACACCTCAGGTAAAAGTGTTTAAATGTTACATGACTTCAACCAAAATATTAGCACTGGGCAAGTGTGATCAGGCTGATTACGGATTATATGGAATTGTTTATATGAAATGAAACATGTCATACAGAACCACTATAATAAAGCGCAGTGAATGGCATCAGCCTTGGGTTGCTAATGAAACTATTTACACCATTCCTTTTTTTATCCACTTTTACGTCAAGCTGGGAATTTATTTAAAGGCAATTCTAAAGATTGCAACAACAGAGCTTTTCATATACTACCAGGTTAGCTCAGTCGGTAAAGCGTTGGGGATTCGCTCCGAGATATGCATTTTTGATAGTCTTGATGTAGATTCAAATCCTGTGAGCAAGAGGTCTGCTGGGCGCCTCACCCCGATTCAGAATTGGTGTATGCACGAGAGGTTGTGGTTTGCCATATGATTAAGCCATATTTTTCAGCTTTCTTCTCCCGCAGGATAAAAAATGAAATCCAACTTTATTTGTTCGCCTACTTAATACTGTTGTATTACCGGTATAGACTTGTTTTTTAAGTGGGTGGGGTGATTCATTTTACATTAAAATTGCAAGTGCGATAGCCAGAGTAGTTATCATGTTGGCATTGCAATTTGAAGATCTCTGGTTTGAGTCCTGGCAAGTCCAGCTTGTTGATCCATGCCCACCGCTCAACCCAGGGTGTAATAACTTGGGTAGACTCGACCCAAACCGGAAATTTTATATCTTTCCAACAACACTAATCATGTTTGTCAGTAACAGGACCCTGCTAAGGGTGATCCACTCACATTTTAAACTGAAAAATAACATAACGAGGTTGATTGTTAAAAAACTTTTTATATTTTGAAATAAGTTGCAAACAGCCCAGGCAAAAGCAATGCTCCGCAAGACCACAACCATGATTTAATTAGTTTTTTTCCTTCCGATATGACATGTTCTTCATCATTCCAGCGCCTCAAGTTACTCAGGACGTCAGAGTTCATGCCGTATGTTGTTTTTATCAAATCTATGGACGGAAATGATCTGATAAGCCCAGATGAAAAGGTATGTGACTTGTTTTTCTGTTCTTCTGTCTAGTCAAAAGGATATTGTCAAAACATCTTTTGTTCAGT
Organism: Styela plicata; assembly: GCA_963675895.2. NCBI lineage: Eukaryota > Metazoa > Chordata > Ascidiacea > Stolidobranchia > Styelidae > Styela > Styela plicata. Next base: position 5,434,751 of record OZ023149.1, read on the forward strand.
ATTAAACATGTATTACAACGATTAAAAATAAGTAGATTTAAAGTAAAAAAAAAAATTATTTCAATTAATGTACAGTTCTCCAATATCTGTCCAGAATGACACAATTTCAGCTACCCTGCTAATCAGACACGGAAGAGAATTGCCATCAGAAGAAAATTGACCCATCAAACTAATATTTCAAGATTTCGAACTTGCCTGTAGTTTAAAATGCCTTCTTTGATTGACTGGCAATAGTAAAGTTAACTAAAGCTTACTAATCATCATTCTAGATGCTATCTAAAATTGAAAAAGAAAATATGGGGTATTTTTTTACATTGGTAAAACTTCAAAATATATGTAAAATCGAGTTGACGGTGATACGTTTTAATTATTTGGAATTCGAGAGACTACTCAAGTCAAATCGAGTAGAGGAACACGTGGATTGTGATTCGATTCAAGTCTTACCAAAACCAGGTCTATGCTCAGGAAAAATGGAAAATATGATAATCCAAAAACCTTCAACCCAATTCGGAACTGGTATCTGCACGAGTGGTCATGGTTCGCCATATGATTAAGCTGTATTCTTGACTTTCCTCTCCCGCAGGATATAAATGATATCCCATCCTATCCTAAATTAAAATTTAAAGTCTCGAGTCAAGTGCAGTGACTGTTCTTTCAAATCGCAAGTTGTGTCGAGTCATATATTTACTAGTCGCAAGTCGAGTCGTGAGTTCATTTCAAATTTCATTCAACAGCAATGTCAATTTGCCACTTCTCCCTTTATAAGTGCCCACTCAAGATCAATATCTGTTCGAGTTATTAACTAGAGTCTACCCAACAAGGCTACTCCATACTTAAAGTTTACCTTTAATTCATTTCAAGTTCTTCAACCATATCAATGAAGATGTTGAAAAGCATTACACGCAATACATTGATACAGTAATCGATATGACATCAACGGAAGAAGTTGCCGCAACAATCTTAGAAAGGATAGAACAACTTAAAAAGATACGGCAATGGGTACCAACAAGTTGGGTTTTTTGAATTGTCTGACTTTGTGAATTTTGTTCGAAAAATTGGTGGACTATCATACATTTGAGAACTGTAAGAATTGGCTGGTACTCTGCCACCCAGACATCCGAAGAAAATGGGTCCCACCAGAGGGAAATTTAGGGAATGGGCAATATTTCATGATTTATCTGTAAGTAGATGATTTAAACGTCTCTTTTTCAAATCATCATGAATGATGATGAAATCATCATCATGTACTAACCAAACTGAAAAAGGTTTATAATCATCAATACTGCTATGAAATAGCAGTTTTGATGGTTTTTAAGCTTTTTTGTGCATCCGAAGAAAGTGACAAGAACATTTCGGACACCCTAAGAAAACCAAGATCCTGCCTCCTTGAGCAATTCACCACGGCATTTAAGATATTTCCAGCGATAAATATTTTAATCAAACACTTTTTGTCAAAGCATGAGTCACTGATGGATTACGCCACGAAGGCCCGTGTTTATTAAAATGAAATTTTGGAGAATTTGTTTGGTTGATTCAAATGAATCTAAATATCGGCCAAATTTTTTTTTTCTTTTTATAGCCACTTCTCGGAGTGGATCACCCTGACCAAGGTCCTCTACCAGCAGCCACTTGATGGACAGGGTTTAAATTTGCCGAAGAGGTATTATCTTTTCCTGTTCAGCTTAGCCTACCCAAGTTATTATACCCTGGGATGAGTGGTGGGCATGGATTACCGAGCCGGACTCGCCGTGATTCGAACCCGAGATCTTGACAAATCAATATTTCTGATTCAATTATAGATGTCTTGTTCAAGTCGTCTGGCATTCTAAAATTCTGATTTAAAGTGATTTTGTTTTTTTGATTATTGCTCTTTGATTTATTTTACATTGTCAAATTTGACATCAATCATGACTTTGTTATAAAATGGGCAAAATTTGGTTGAATACCAGCAATTTATTTATCTAAAATGTTGACACATTATTCTATTTATGTAATATATTTTAATGCTGCTTTATCTTTAAACAAAATAAGCTTTGCTTCAAAGACTTAACAAGGTATACAACAGATGCCATTGAATTATTTTAAGTTGTTCTTTTCAACAAACAAAACTGAAAGTTTCGTGTTCGTTTCATACTCATTAACTCAGCACAGGAATAGCATATTTAACAAATTTATCTTGCTAAATATACTTTTTATGGTCATTGTCCATATTTGGCTAACTTCGATCAAAATTTGCTTTGTGAATGGCTTCTCAAAATCCTGTTTTTCAAGTTTGTCCATCTTTCAGCCAAATCATGTTTTTGGCTAATAATAATCGCGGGTCAAATTTTCCGCGCTTGTTTTTCTTGTTCAATGACTGCAGCCCTATTCAAGCATAAGAATTGTGTCTTACATATTATGTAAATAGTCATTTTTTCAAGTCCCGGTAATTATATCTTCTTGACCAATGAGTCTTTCGTATTTCATGTTTGCCATTGCTCTTTTTGTGTTTTAAAATAATCGAATATTTTTGCCTTGTACATTTGTTATGAAATATTTATTGTTTTCTTTGTAATTGTGTCCGTGCTGCTTCTGTCAAGTAATGACTTGAGATGAAATTATAAAAGCATGAATAAGGTCTCACTTGACATTGTATGTTTCAAAATGGGTCAATGTTTTGATTAACAACTTCCGTTTGAATATGTAACTAATTTGTTTTCATTTTGAAAAAAGTTTTGCCTGGCTGTATTGAATCTTTTTTTTTCAGTTTACACTTAAAATGCAATATTTTTTAAGTTTACCATGCCCAATAGTTTTCTATTTGTCTGAGAAAAATTGTGCAGTTATTACTAGGATTGCTTACAATAGTTAACAAAACTCAAATTGAGTTTTGTTCGGACCAAAATCTAAAATGGCGAAATTGGTGCATCATGGGTGTTACAATTCTTAATTTATGTTCTAAAATTTTTCTTCAAAAAAAGGCTGAAGCGTTTTATTTCAGCAACCAAAAGATTTGAATGTTATTCCACATATTACAAGATTTATTTACCAAGCGTTCACTATAGAGCAGAGTCGAGCGTCGTCAGGTATTGTGTCAGGTACACTATACCTGGTGAAGCTAGATTTTTCTCTAGCGAAAGCCTGTTAAAGAAATCTTATAATTTGGGGAATAAGATTCTGATCTTTTGTTGTTTACCTCTCGACCTCATCTTATTCAAGTATCCTCACGGCCTTGGTTGTACACAGATCCATCTTTACAAGATGAGTGTAACAGAGAATAGAAATTTCATTGCAAAACACCCGATGCATCTCTTGGTTTTGTTTCAGCATGGAAATTTATGAAAGGATAGGCTACTTTTTCCTGCTGGATCCACCCCTTTATCAGACTAACAGAATGTCAACTACTCTGCTATGCCCTTTAGGTATGGTCTTAAGAGTAGCATTAACATATTTCCTGTGTGCCGTAAGAGGCGACGAAAAGGAAGCAAAGAGGTGGTAGATGGTTTTAACATCGTCCAAGGCGGATACCACTCGCTGCACTTTAACATGATCGTTCGGTTTGGGGTTTTTCTGTTTAGAGTGCAGTCTCTGATACCACATTTTTTAGTAGCTGTTTGCTAGTGAGTGGTCGTTGATTGGTTCCACTAAGGAGCTGCTTCCGGCCAGAGTGAATATCAATTAAAAAAAAAAACTTAGATGCCTGCAGTAAATTGGTTTCCATCGGAGGAAAATTCGAAATAGCAATGTTGATAGTTTTGGAGATTGCTGATGACCGTTCTCCTCTTAAGTGCGGGCTTTTGAATAGTCCTCTAACGTATTCCCTGCGTGTCGTAAGAGGCGATTAAAAAGAAGCAAAAGAGTAGTAGGTGGTTTTACCATTGCTCAGGGCAGATACCACTAACGGCACTTTACCATGGTGGTTCAGTTCCGTTTGGGGTGTTCTCCATTTAGAGCGCAGTCGCTGGTACCACATGTTTTGGTAGCTCTGTGCTTTTAAGTGACCGTTAGTTGGTTCCTCTCAAGCAGACTTCAGACCTTGCTCAGGGTGAATTTCAATAAAAAAAAACTGTTATGTACATTCCCGGTACCCGAGGCAAAGAGCTGAGTAAGTACGGAAACAAACGCTAAAAAATATTCATTTCCAAATTTAGTTACCTTTGTAGTCTGCCTGTTTTGGTGTAATATTTATGTTTTAATACTTTTTTCAGGTGTTTTGTCCCCGAATATTTTCTTTAAAGAATTCTTCCTCTGTTTTTGTAATGGTGCTTCTTTGTTCTCTGCAATGTTTTGTTTGTTTTCTTGTAATTATATTATTTGTTTCATTGTGATATAACAATCAATAATGCATTTTTCGATCTGTGACGTTTTATTGTCTTCGAACAAGGATGTGATCAGTTTCATTATGTGGGAAGAGCTTATCCTACAGTATGGTTAGACATACCTCATGATGTCTGTGATGCCAACATGATAGCTTCGAGGAACAGTAGTTTACGGTAGTTCGTCCTATACCCAACACACCGCCCTCTACGTCGCCTTCCTATCCAACCTCCCTCGCTTTCCTATATTTTATCCCACCTCGCCTTACTACTCTCAACACAACTTCCTTTTAACTCGAAACCCAACTTCCTTTTAACTCGCCTTTTTATCCCCAACACATACTCTCAACCTCGCTGGCCCTCCTACTTCCAATCCACCTACCGCCTTTGGCTTCGGTAATTTGAGGTTAGAAGGTGTATGAGAAATTATTGGGTTAGGAATAATATAGTGCCCAGTTGACTCAGCGGACACTTTTGAATTAAACATTTTCAAGCTTTTATGCTTCAATAATTTATATAATCGCATATCTGAACATGCGTTCTTAAGCAAGAGCCACCAATGCCTCTTGTCCCTATCTGTCAGCTCATGCCCCCGCAAATTAAATTTTCTAATTGCGCGGGCAGTAAAATTTAGCTTCGTTGACAAATTCTAGAAATAAAGAAATCCCTGCCGTCACAGTCAAATACTCAAATAACTTCACATAAAATTTGTTCAATGAGTTGTTTAATATTTAAATTGAAAAGATGAAGGGAATTAATAAATTACAAAAAAATACACGAATATAATGTGTAGGCTGGTGCTGGGCAATTCGATTCGGTGATTCGAAACACAATTTATTCGAATTAATCGAGTTATCATGTTGGCATCGCAGGTTGAAGATCTCGGGTTCGAGTCCGTGGGTCCAGCCCGTTAATTCATGCACACCACTCAACCCAAGGTGTAATAACTTGGATAAACTAAGCCGAACAGGAAAAAACCTTATCTCTTCAGCAAATTCTGACCCTGGCCGTCTATAAGTGGCGGCTCGTATATGGCCTTGGTTTGGGTTATCCACTCCAAGAAGTGGCTAAAAAAGTGTAAAACATCCCAAAGAGAACTGGACATCAATATTAAAGCGCAGTGAGTAGTATCTGCCAAGGACGATTCAAATAATTGTTAGATTATAGTATAATTCAAAAATAGTCTAAGCGGAAATATCGCAAAAGAGGAACGCAATCGTTATAGTAAAGTGCAATCAATGATATCTGCTCCGAGAAATAGAAAAGCTATCTAACACTTCTTAAAATTTGATAAATCATATTGTACTTTTGATTTTATATTAATTAGTATTTCATTCAAAACATCTTGATTAGAGTATTCTCATTTTGGTGAAGAATTAGTTCAATTTTGATAGGCTGGTGGGGCGTTGTTGAGTTGCATGCATTCGCCTTCATTTTCTGATGATTTTCCATCTATGAAAAAGGGAATTCTTTAGTACATGAAAAATAGTACACCTTGAAAAATTTAGGGGGAATTTTATAACGTAGTAATGGACATCTCAGATAATTTTTTTTTTTGGAAAATATCACATCATTGTATATCACACAGAAGCAAAACAATTCTATAATAGTCAGCGTTTTATTTTAATTCGGATTTCATGGACTAAGATTGGCGATAAAAATGTGAAAACTGATGCAACTAGTGATTTAATACTTTTCAAAGCATTCAGAAATTAGAATACCATTCCGCATTTTTTTCGATAGGGGGGTTAGGGGGCTCCGTACCAATTGAGCCCCAATCCTAAATAAGTCAGCCCCAACCGTGTTCGATGTAACGAAGAGACAAAGCTTTTCGGTTAGGCCATGGGCATGAATTCGAATCAGATTCGAACCCCTCTTTCGAATCGGATGGAATCCCTAATTCCATGTAAATAACAAATATTCTAATTTTACTGTTACAAATTGTCTCCATCATCAAGTTATCAAGAAATTATTAGTTTATAGTGTTTTTTCTATACATGCTACATTGTCTAAGAGCAAAAAATTATCATATTTTAACGGCGAAATGTAATCGATTTTGGTCAACGTTGATAAAAATCGATAGCATTTTGTCGTTGAAATGAGAAATTCTAATTTATTCAGCAAGTTTTTGTTCCTATGAACGATAAAGGATTGATTCGAATAAAGTGTGCTTCGAATCACCGAATCGAATTCCCCACCCTAGACGTGACTCAATCCCAAGATATTCATCATACCATACCAGCGTGTTGAACACGATCGTAATCACTCGCGGCCATTGACTTAACGGTTATTGAGAAAAAAACAGAAAATGCAAACGAAAACAATTTCAATATCTTACCCCATCTTGTCCAATCCACATTTCCACTAAAGAGAACGTCCTGGTTGTGAAGAAGTAGCTTATCGCTAATCGCGTTGCCTTTGACGTCCAATTTCTAACACAAAATTAAATTTAAATTAGTGATTTACCACACCATTTTAGAGAATCCGATATTGACCAATTTACTATTTATGTCATTAAAATTGTCCTAATTTTGAGTCGATATCGATGTCAAAGTTATCGTCCATGGTATTGAATGCCAGCAGCCCCATCTAGGGTATTTGTTTACTTACTTACCTTTACCTAAGGCACTATTTAACTTCTATTGATTTCCGTGATTAGTATTGTTTTTTTATTGCGATTTTGCTTGTATTGTGGCTCGCGAAAAGGGAAATATTTGTCTGCAGGAATGACGCTTTTTGTTTTAAGATTTGCATCGATTCTGGTAAACAAAATGAGCAAATCGCGAATGATTCGCTTTGATTCGTAGCCCTTTGGGTTACTTCTATTGTGTTTTAGTGGGCGCGGTGGCCTAGTGGTTAATTATGTTGGCATCGCAAGTTGAAGACCTCGGGTTCGAGCCCCGGCGAGTCCGGCTCGCTTATCCATGACCACCACTCAACCCAGGGTGCAATAACTTGGGTGGGCTAAGCCGAACAGGCAAATGATCATACCTTCTCAGTAATTGTAACCCTGTCCGCCTATAAGTGGCCGCTGTTACAGGAGTGACTATAAAAAAAAAAAAAAAAAAAAAAAAACTGTACTTTAAAACGTTCACCAACCTGTTTAGAAGCATTAGGGCGGTGTCCCTCGAATATCTGTGTCAACATCTCGGAATTCAATTCGCATGATTCTAAGCCGAGAAATCTCACGCCAGGTGTTTCCAATATACGACGCAATTTCTTAGCTGCATCCAGATCGATACCACGACTCCAACTTAAATTGATGTCCTGAATCTGAAAATATTTTAAACCAGATACCTAAGACATCGCTAAAAGGATACAACTAGGACTGGGGAAATTTGATTACGTGATTCGAATTTATCCGAAGCATAAATTATTCGAATTATTTGCGCAACGTTCATAGGAACAAAAACTTCTTAAATGAAGTGGAATTTTAATTTTTAACGACAAAATGCAATGGATTGCAATGCCATTGTATTTTGTCGTTGAAAATGTGATTTCCGCTTTTGGACATGAAGTATGTTTCGAAGTCACTCAAAGAATTTGTTTATGCTAATATTAGTAAGTTAGTAACCACTAATTTCTTGATGATTATGATTGCCTTTAGTTGTAATAGTAATAATGGGTTAATTTATTTTTTATATAGAATTATTGATTCGATTCGACTCGAAAAAATTATTCGAATCAGATTTGAATTCCAAATAAATCGGTTTTGTCCAGCCCTCACCACAATTAATGGCCAGGACACCTTCACAATAATATTTGATGGACCTACCACGTCGTTCACAAACGGTACGCACCAGGCGGTTTTAAAGTCATCATGCATTCAAATGGCAAAAAAATGTCATTGAATTTTATAGTTTGTCTATCGCAGGTTCATTGATTTCAACTGAGTTCTAGATATCGGAATTGTTGAGAGGTCCAGTCATTTGAGTTTGAACCAGTGTATCAATTGTTAGATTTAACATAAATCGCACATTCTTGCACATGTAGTATCGATAAATGCAAGTGAAAATTACCCCGATAAAGCTTAGAGCACTGTAATAAAACAATGCGTGGTATCTACCCTTGGGGGGTGGTAAAATGATATACTTCTCGATTATTTTCTTTTTTGAACGCCTTATATATATATATACATATATAGTGAAGACTTTTTTCGACTTGAAATAATTATTAAAAAGTCTGGGATTCCCAAATAAGCACAAAACAATATTACCTTTTTAAAATTCACGTATGTTTTTGCTCAGTGCCTACAGAGCAAGATTTTCTCTTAAAATGGGAGTCCTTGCACCTGTCTCATTGCATTTATTTTATAATCGCTCGCAGGAGTGGTCACCCTGGGTTATACTATGGATTAACACGTCGATTTCTGTGTGGTATTTGCCCTGGCCATAGACAAATGACTTGACTCTCTCTTGTTTCTTTTCTAGTCGCCCCGTATGGCACACAGAATATACATTTGGGCAAGCATTGTTCCATTTTTCAGCTATCGAGCCAATATGCAAATGAGTGAACGCCAGAAATATATCTATATTATATTATTCCCGTGAATTTTTACTATTCTTCCGAATTTCCTAGGTAATGCAGAAAATTTAGATATAGATATGACACCCTGGCTCCCCGATCTTAAAAAATCATCTCACCGGTAGTTTTCGATCCAATATGGCATTGAGAACATTGTCTACCATGTCGAACTCCGTCAAAGCTTTTGAAAGACTGAGAATTCGTAAATTCCTCGTAGTGTGAATTATTTTGCAAATATTTCCTAAATGATTCCCTTTGCATTCTATCGCCTTAACACGAATTTCAACCACATCAGTGGGCTTGATTATTGTACACTTGACTTCTGGATCATCACTACACATTGCGTTGATGACGTCACCATCTACGACAGCGTCCGGTATTATCTTCCCATCAGAAGAAGTTTTATTGCCCATTTTATGTGAACTGTAAAATAGATTGGGCAGGATTTGTGTCGCAACTAGGATTTGGGAATAGACAATTTTTTTTTGTTTGTCGATAAGGAAAGGCAAAAATAAGACGCGGAATTTGTACACGAACCAACTGACTGCTGCTGGCATTCACATAAATTTCAAATTATTATTTTCTGAAGAAATCCAGGGCTTGTTTTGAGCGACCTGAGCCTCAAGCTTGACAAAATATAATTTCTGACGGTGTGTGAACATTTAATATTGAATTATATAACTATCACGAAGTCAGTCTTTCTAAATTTGAAACTAACAAATTACACCTATGTAAATTACTGTCCTGCAAGCAACACTACATTGAACAAATATAATGTTGAAATGAAAGAAAGAACAGATTGATGTTCTTTGCATACTTTGTTCTACACAGTGTGTAAAGCAAACATAAAACAAACACAAACTTGCATTACTGCTGTTTGTCGATCTATTGTTTGAGATATGACGCAGGGATAAATAGGGAACGAAAAGAATTGAGGAAAATATATTCAAATCAATATCAAGCATGTGTCACGCCACTGATGGACAGATTATAAAAAACGTGAATTTAGCAAATTTATGCCAGTGACTAGGACTGAAAAAAGCGACAATGAAATGTCATGCGACGACATTCTATTCAGACACCGTTTTTTTGCTTGAGTCACTGTTGGACGGCATCAACAAGGTTTGTGATTTTTTATTTTCATTATATTTTATACACTTGTTCCGAAGTTTACCTATTGAAATTGCTCTTACTTTTACTCATTCTTTCATCAGCCACTGTTTTGCCTGCGGCACCCATTATGATATCATAATTTCACCACAAAAAATTTAGGTCAGGTATGCCCCCTCCTCATTTTAGAATTAATAGTTAGTTGATTGATAGTTGTAAAAATTAGTCTATTACTGTAAAATCATTGGTTTTTAACAGTAATTTTCTCTTATGGTATTTAGATAAAACTATAAAATCGCGTTCTTGTCAAGTATGGGCCGTTGATGGAAGGCACCGCCAAGGTGCGGTCAATCAACAGCCCATACTTGTCATAAATTTCATCAACGTGACGATTTTAACCTTGGAATTGTGCAATTACTGCAAATGACTAGTACAGTACTTTTGTCACAGTGTATATCATTTTGCAGTTTTGTACACAAGTCATTAACACATAGCCCCACTGAAGACTGTGACGAAAAACAGTGAATTTACCTTTTATTTGCAGTGATTGTATATTTCCGAAAATTCGAAACCCGTTTTTTTTTTCGGAGCTTCGCCAGGTTTGGGATGTTAATGTTTCGCCTGACCCTGACCAAGTTATTGCTACCTACTTTCCTGAGGTATATAGTTTTGGCTGTTGTATTACTAAAATCCTGCTCAACTCTGAACTTGGATTCAATATACAGTTTAAAGAAACTCTTGTTTTTATTTTAATAATGTAAAAAAAGGTTATGTATTCCAACTTCTTGGTTCCTGATATTTCAATAGACAAGTAGAGGGTCTAGTGAAGTTTAGTACCATAATACCTCTAAATAATAGCACAATCATGAAATTTGGATATATTGTTAGTTACCCCCATAAAAACTCGCATACCAAAAATGATGTCATATGGGACGTCCTATGACTGGGACGTCATAACAGGCCAGAACGACTGCTCACAAGCGCCCTCAGCGACGTCCTAAACAACACTGCGATAAAGCTATGGCGTTGCGCTCTTCCTCCTGTTACGCACTGGCTCAATTACTTTCTTTTGTTCTCTTGTTTTTAACCTTCGGTCATTCATCAAACGGGTGAACGATTCCACGGCTAACGCCATATATGAACCGAGCTCAGGCCGATTCAAACCATACGTGAACCAACAAACGATAATAACCTCTTATAAACATGCTGGACTGGCCACGCATGACGCTAATTAAATAATGACCGCATTATCGCAATGTTGCCTTGCTTTGTTTGTTTTCCATATGTTGATTGTTTCAGAGAACATTTTGCTTTCGCTCCACCGAATGAAACATTTAACTGGGTAATTCAACTTGCTTCAAATTCACCTCTATTCACAGACAGTTTTATATGAGAATTTGGTTTCAAGAATTTCTGAATATTGGAATTCTTCGCCATCTGTCAAGTATGAGATTTTTTCTGATCACACAGACCTCTGGCGGTCCGCAAAGACTGCACAGAGGGTCCCTGATCATATGCAAGAGGAGAAAACATGCTTGACATTGTGCGGTGCCGTACGACCATTGTCGCAGATGAATGCCACTGTGATTCGTTACTAAAATAAATTATTTAACGAATGTTAGGTCTTGTCAATCTTAAATATTTAAAATGAATTAGCACGTCTTGGCATTTGCTCTGTCTTAAAAATTGTATTCGGCGTCTGTGACGCAACAATTAATCGTATACGGTGTATGTTTGTCAGGAATGTTCGCTGTATAGTTAGTTACAAGGCTAAAGCGTTTACCGGTTAGCTACCTGTAAGTCTATGTAGTCCGAGCATTAAAATAGATAACCAAATAGGTGATCAGGTTATGAAGTTCTGAAGTTTTAATTTTTGTTCGAATTGGCCTTAGTCTTAGTTTAATAAGCGGCTAAAGCGATAGCCTGTTGAAAAAGGTTGTGCAGAAATAAATTTGTCAAATGTGTTCCGGTAGTCAGTAGCAGTGCCACCTCTGCGATTTTTCTAATATCCAGACTGACATGAATATTTTTTACAAATATGAAGACAAAATACCGGTCCAGACTTTTCATATACTCTAAATTGCGAGTTTTCTTGTCAACTCCTAGAATTGACAAGTTGTGCAGTAAGAAGCAACCCAATTGATGTTGTCATTTCGATTATTATACATGATTCAGTGTTACTTTATTTTTATTTGTATTAACCTTCATCGCTGGTTAGGCTGAAAATTAATGCGACATAAGATCGGGGTCCGCGAATCACTACATTGACATATATGGGTCCATTGCCCAAAAAGTTTGGGAAACCCAGGTCTAGAGCTCTTCATACACTAATGGTTCCAGGAGATTTTTATGCAGGATAAATATATTCAACCTTGCTCCGAGCAAATTTTTATATAAAAAGACGCTAGTGATATGCTAGCAACAATAATATTACAAAATTCACGATAATCAACAAAAAACAAAAAGATCTCACCCAAACTCCTTTTGTGAAAATAGCGCTTGTGAGTTCATACACCATGTCAGCGTCTGGCAGAGACTTTGTAATGACAATTTTTATCAGGTTGTTCGCAGTTGTGATTACACGACAAATATTTTTCGTTTTCACAGGCTGTGGCCCAATGATTTCGATTTCTCTGACCTCGCTCATATCTATAATTTTGCTTTGCGCAGTCGGCTCTTTACTATACAAAGCTTCAAAGACGTCATTATCTATTTTGGATGCGAGCTGGCCCATTATATTTTGATCTTAGCGCTAATCTGTGTTTGAAAATATTCATGTATATGTACTTTTCGGGCATCACTTTACGATGTATCAGAACTATGGCTGGGCAATTCAATTCGGTGATTCTAATCGATTCAAAGCACAAATTATTCAAATAAGTTATGAATCAATCATAGAATAACTGGGGAAATTAAATTATCGTATTTGTATAATAAATTTTTTGTCAAATTTCACATGTGTCCTGAAAAATTATGTGTGATGGCACATAGCTCCTTACAGTTTTAAATATTGGTGAATTCGTATCAGTAGGTTACTAGATCCAAAAAATTGGGATGAACTGTAATTGAAAATGCAGAATATTGCTATCTATGACAAATTAGTGGTTCGATCCGATTCGAAAAGCCATCAAGACTATATTTATATAAAAAGACGCTAGTGATATGCTAGCAACAATAATATTACAAAATTCATGATAAGCAACAAAAAACAAAAACGTCTCACCCAAACTCCTTTTGTGAAAATAGCGCTTGTGAGTTCATACACCATGTCAGGGTATGGCAGAGACTTTGTAATGACAATTTTTATCAGGTTATTCGCAGTTTTCGGGCATCACTTTACGATGTATCAGAACTATGGTTGGACAATTCAATTCGGTGATTCTAATCGATTCAAAGCACAAATTATTCAAATAAGTTATGAATCAATCATGGAATAACTAACCAGAAAATAAAATAATATTATCATATTTGTTTGATAAACGTTTGTCAAATTTCACATGTGTCCTGAAAGATTATGTGTGATGGCACATAGCTCCTTACAGTTATAAATATCGGTGAATTCGTATCAAGAGGTTCCTAGATTCAAAAAATTGGGATAAACTGTAATTGAGAATGAAGAATATTGCTATCTATGACTGATTAGTGGTTCGATCCGATTCGAAAAGCCCTCATCAAGACTATTTGCGGCGGAACGTATCAAATGTATGTATACATGTTAATATGTATATTATGTTAATGCGCGCCGAAGCCGTGCAGTAAATTTCCTCATTTTAAATTATTTTTGTATAAAACTCTATTAATAATTTTTAGATTTTCTTCTTAGTAGAATAAAAGGTTGAGCTAAATTTCTTCAATTTTTTGGCTTTACTTTTGAAAAATACACTGTTCTCAGGCAAAAACCGTTTTGAGGAAAAAATCATTAATTTTCAGGATAAAACGACAAAATTCAAAAAAAGAAGTGCTTACGGCATTCACAACAAAATCAAGTAGGCATACTTTCCCCTAAAAATACTCAGAATCATTTAATCGCATCTTTCTATCAAGGTATTCACGCAAGGCACAGAGACAGGCAGACATAAATCCGTTTTCTTGGGCATTTTATCTACAGCTATTTAATTACAATTGAAGATATAAAAATAATATTTCTAAAATAAAATACTTGTCATAAATGTCATAATATGTATGAGGCATTGAAAACTTCAAAATCAAAGGAAACAAAACTACATCAAAATAAATGCTTTGAACTTTGGTAATCAATTGCATGTTTTATTGAAGAATGATATAACAGAAAAATAGAGCTCAAAGTGTAAAATTTTTGGTATCTACCTTGGTATTATCAAGAAATGTGAGAAATTGAATAAAGGAAAGGAAGCAAAAGTTGAAACTAATTCAATCAGAAACCTAATTTTGTCAAGCGTGTGCCACAGATGAACCGCGCTTCGACGGCGCCCATGCTTGAAGAAATTAAGTTCCCTATTATGGCACTACGTCACTCATGGCGCAAAAAAGTTTGAACGATATTGAGAATTTCTTAGCTGTATTTTGCCTTTATAATATGCGAATTCCACTTTATTTAATTACTAGTTTAATGTTCCAATGTCTGACGTATTCGAATCAAATCGAATCACAGAATAAAACTGCCCAGCCCTACCGTATAGTTTGCGCCTGTTCTCTGATTGGAATTTTTATTCCTGCACTCAAATTTCGTGCTGAGCTTGTTGAAACCCGAAAATTGATCTCTCTTTGTCGCGAGATTATAGTTATTTGTTTGAAGAGCACGACAATATCATATCAGGTGATGCCCTAAAATTTTTCCATTTATAGGAATGAATGGCGTATTTACCTAATGCAAGCCAAAGTTAATAATTGACACGATGCATCACATTCGAAAAGATCACGCAAAGAATATTCATATAACATAACATAAAACATAAAAAAACGAAAAAAGCGAATATGTCAGGAGTACTATTTCCTTTGGATTTTTTTATGTTGCCCGTAAACGTCTTCCTTTTTAAGTCTTGCACATTTGCCAGTAGAACTTGCCAGCGGCTGCAAACGGTTTCAAATCTTAATCTATTCCTTTCCTTCTTAAGACTTTGGGTGCAAATGTAAATTGAGCATGTACATGTAAAAATATCAGCTAATCTGTCTAAAATCGGCTAAAAATGCAGTCGAGCGCCACAGACACCCTTTCGTGGAATTTTAATTTAAAGCCATCTCTAGAAGTGGATCACCTTGCCCAATGCCCTGTACCAGCGGTCACATATAGACGGACAGGGTTAGAATTGCTGGAAAGATATGATCTTTCCCTGTTCAGCTCAGCCTACCCAAGTTATTACACCCTGGGTTGAGTGGGGGGCATGGATTAACTAGCCGGACTAGCCGGGATTCGAATCATAGATCTTCAATCTGCGACGCCAAGATAGTACTAAAACTCAATTACACAGTCCTAAACGCGACAATGCACCGGGGAGTATATGATACCATAACATTAAGCTGCAAAGAGCTCACTGGAGGCATTTTGAGTATCTCAATTGTAAGTATTTTCAGATTTTAAATCACAATCCGTAAGCACGAAATTCCAAAGACACCCGCCCACAGTACGTTGCCCAAACAAATATAATATTTTGTTTGTTTGTATGAAACCCTGATAGAACAAGTGGGGCATTCAAACCTTGAAAGAGGGGAGGGCAAATTGTGAAATATTTTTAAAAGACAAATATGACATCATAATAGACGCCACAGGTGGAAGAATTTACTTAGAAAATAGGGTTTTCAACGCATATCATCATAATCGCTCCAGAAGCACATGGAATTTTCGAGAAATGGTCTTTTATGGCCTTAAATGAGCTACTTGAGAGAAATAAGTGACGCTTTTTCGCACGCCCCAAGACACGTGGGATATGCGGGAATTTATCTCCCCCACTCGTCTCTCAAACTTCAAAAATGTAATAAAATTACGGAAAATCGCCATAAATTTCCGGCGCATTTTTACATACTTGCGCATGTTCAGTACGTGTTTTTAAACTTCATTTGAGGATTTGTCTGTTTGTCTGATGTTTTTTACTTGTAACTCTAAAATGTAAATATTATTTTTTTAATGCTATTGTCACGACGAGAAGGTCGGAATAAATCTATCTATGTATACTTTAGAGCAGTTTATGTTTCAGGAATAAACTCGGGAACGGCGATCTCACTCTTCATTGTCTTTTTTATTTTGCTATTAAATTTGGGTCTAAAACTCCAGTGCCGATTCTTTCACCCGACCTTTGCACCTCTACTGCAGGGATGAGCATGAGCGAGATCTGATGTCAAAAAAAAAAAACAGAACTCCGATTGGATTAGGACAGGACAACATTGCATCAAGAACGCCAATTTATTTCACCATTGCAAATCAAACAGGAGTGTCTTTTAAACTATTTTAATAACAGCGTATTAATAAGAAAACATGAGTGATAACGAAGGAACATATACATCTTCCGGATATAGAGTCCTTTTTCTGAGTCAGATTAGGATGACTTCAGATTCTAAAATCTATGACTCCCAACATTGCTTTCTGCCTGTTCCCCTTATCCTGTATCTGCGTACTGTGTTCCACTGCGTGCAGTCCAGAGTCTGCGTATGCTTTGTGCCGGAAACTGTGCATTGAACTTTGGGGTCTAGTGAAGTTTAGTACCATATTCCCGAAAGTCGTTGAAATAAAAACTGGCAGTATATTCTCATCCTAACTAGGGGGCGCCAATGCTGCAAGCATTTGGCATTGTCTCCCGGGTTAGGATGAGTCGCTTGAAACATGGGAAATTTTTATGATAATCGGATATATGGTGTATGGTACCGTACTAAACTTCATGAGACCCGTACTTTGTGCAGGCGGTGTTGAGTAGATGAGAAAGAGAAAAAAAATATGGATTGGCATTGGATTTTATTCGGCACAGAAAAGGAGAAAGAGAGTATTTATTGAATTCGTCGAACAGAAAACATCAAACAAATAGTTACATAAATCTGCAGTCATGCATGAAAATATAAGTTACAGTAACATTATAAGGTTTCGGCTATACCCATCAGATCATGAGTCTGCTAGGTTACATATACAGTATAAGTTGCCGGTACCTGTAGACACAAGGTACCGTACCAGACAATTCTGATTAATGTATGTGAACCACTGCGCACTGGCTAGACATATAGCAGTCTTCATATAGCACCATCCCTCACAGGATTCGAATCTGCACTATGTCTACTGTCTACCGGAGATGCGTAGCTCGAAGCGTATTCCGGACGCTTTATTGATAGAGCTAACCAGACACCCAATTGGACTATTACCGGTTCTGGTACAGATTCAGAGACATTGACTTGGTGTTAGCGCACAAAATAAGCTCAAAATCAAAATTGCAGGTTGAGTATGAGACTACTCTCGACATTTAAATATAATAAATACTGAATATTTGGTGTAAATTGAATACCTCTACAGTTCCGACAAACTTGGTGACTTCTATAATGCGGGTCAATTTGATAAATGATATTCAAGCTCGATATCAGTTCTTTTGGTGTTTTGACTTTTTTTGAATGAAAATATTTTTAATTTGCCCCCCTTCTGCCCTGTGCCTTGACACATCATATGTTGCTTCTTCATTTTTAATTCACCATATTGCAGACAAATTCCGGTCTCGTAACGTTCACAATATAGCCTAACGTCAGGAGTCATAACAGTATGAAAATAATGCTTAAAAATTTTAGGGGAGACTTAAAAAATGATATTGAATTTTTTTGTGACATAATTATAAGACATTATAATTATAAGCAAACATTTTAAGACTCATGCATGCAAAAATTGTTCTTAGTTAGAAAATCTTATGTTAAGGTCACAAAATCTTTCTGTGAGGACTGTTCCTCCCTTCCAGAACCTTGGGGGCCATGTTCTCTCCTCCCCATCGTCACATGCACTTTGACCCTGTTTAATATTTTCTCTGAAATAGTTTTCCGGATTGAATTTCATGTTTAATGGGAGCTAAAAATATGGAAGTAAACTTTTAATAATTTTATATTCTTTTGCGGCAACAAATGATTGGAAAAAATAGTGATTAGCTATTTTTTATATAATCATTTTTAAAGTCGCTCCCCAGCAAGTCCATAAAAAAGAAAGCGATGTTCCTACAATTTTTGAATGTGAAGAAGCACTCACAACTCTGTAATTTTTGTTTTCAAGCCCAGGAGCCCTACAGCAGACAGTATTGGTATTAGAAGTAGCCTATTAAGAGTTAACCGTTTAGCGAAAGTAGATTTTTTTGTGTTGGCCAGAAATGAGTGAATATCTTCCGAAGTCACCCAGTTTTGCGTTATGTTAAACATGCTAAAAGATTTAGACTAGAAAAAAAGGTTTGAATTTGACAAAAAACCCATTGACCATGAAACCTAATATTCCTGTGCTGCATGTGCTCAGTGCTTGTTGTTAAGGCTGGCGACTTGGTATCTGGTAGTTTGAAAGTCTCACTGTTTGTTTTTATATACTATATGTAATTTCTCAGGTTAAATAGAAAATTCTAACTGGAATACATCAATATCTGAGGTCAGGAGGCAAATGATATTCTGCCTTATGGGAAAGCTGGATCTGGTCAGCTAAACGATAGAAAAAGTATGACTTGAGAACAGTAAACCTTCAATAAAATTGAAAAAAAAATCCATCATAACAATATCCCTGAATAGCATAAACCAGAACTGAAAAAACAAGTGCAGGGTGCGTACGGTGCTGGTCATCTGATATTGGATTTACAACAAAATGGGAAATAAACCATGTAGTTGTATTTCTTCATCGAGTCCCAAGCTACCAAAGCATGATGGAGCGAAACGTGGGTCAAAAGGATTTACAGTCGGGAGAAATGGTCCCGGAGGAATTGAACCAGAAGAACAGTCTAATTCTATCCTGCCACACATAAGTGAAAGAGAACAGCTCGACGGTGAGACATTATTTTGATTATTTATCTCATCTTGCGAAATTGTAGTTTCTTCCTTTTTTTTTTATTACTTTGAACAAAAACGTTAAACCAGCAAATTGTTACAAATTTTAGGCTCTAAATTATCCAAGCATCCCAAAGTGCCATAGTTTCTGGCGCACATTATAAATTGCGTTATTGCAGGAAATAAAAATTAGCTTCAGTGTAGCACTGATAATTGGAGGTAATCCATGACATACATGTTAATGTAGAAAAATTTTTCAGTATTTCTTAGGACATGTACACTGATTACAGATTACATGTTGTTAATATTTTCAAATTTGGCTTCACCGATACTTCAAAATCCTGAGGAACTTCTAATGATGCAAAACACAACATCAATCGGCAAAAATGTCACTAGCATGTTTAACTGTAGTGTTCGCCTCCTGAATGTCAGTGTGGATGACACCGATAAAATCAATTTCAAAGGTTTTTATTTTAAACAATATTTACAATTCAGTATTATTAATAAATTTAATGTATTTTATTGTAAAATTTAATTATTCTTCAATTATGAAATGCACAATATCATAATTGGAGGATAAAGATATTTTTTATAAATATATTACATTGTTCACTGATTAACAGAATGAAATAGTTTGTTTGTTTTATATCAATTTTGGCTTCACCGATACTTCATAAAATCCTGAGGAAACTTAATATCTAAATGATGCAAAACACAACATCAATCGGCAAAAATGTCACTAGCATTTTTTTTAACTGTAGTGTTTTCGCCTCCTGAAATGTCCAGTTGGATTGACACCGATAAAATCATTTTTCATTCAAATATTTTTTTATTTCAGGTTCAATCACAATTTATTATTCTTAATCAAGAATTATTATATATGATATAACAATATTTCAAGTGTTTTATTCGTTGTCCTCATGAAGCGTATTGGTCAATATCATTTCTTTTACTACAGATATTTATGATGAACCTCCTTCTGATCACCCACAGGCAGAAACCATATTCATATTGAAGTCTCGGACTGATGGTAATCTTTGAGAACATCTTTCTTGGACAGGGTTATTGAAGAATTTTGCTCAAACAAATTTAAATATTTATTTTTTTCAGTTTCACTTCAAATTTATTCCGTTGTCTTGATACCCGGTATTTCATAGCACCCATCACCTTGTTTATTTTAGAGACTAAGGAACCCCCATCCCTGATAGATGTCTATTGACGCGAGTTTTATCGCCTTGTAGATCAACACGATCAGGAAAGCATTGAGAAGACTAGTAATTCCAAAGTTCAAAAGAGATTCTTGTAAAAAAGCTTTTTGCATAAAACTGTTTGTGACATTTTGGAACCTCCACAGTGAATAGGTGCGAATTGGCAGCCAATCTCCTTACCTAGTATTTACAGAAGGTTGCGCTTTTTCAGCTCTGAACATAATCAGCATTTGCTGGCTTTTTTAATGTGTCAGTGTTGTTTTAGACTCAAAATTTATTCATCTTGTGAATGATGTTAACAAGTTAGAATATTATCATTCGCCTTTGGCGGTCGTAAGTGGCAGAGTAGTTGACGTCACACCAGTCTGATTCAAAATGAGAATTACAAATGAAAATGATGTTTAAATTGAATAGTTTATGCTTTATTAATTTTTCATGTTGTTTAATAACTGTATTTCATAATATTTATAAATTTGTTTTATTTTTAGTGGCAGAGAAAAGAAAAAGTCATCATAATTCAGTGAGTTTTTATTTGATTATCTAAATCTTTGGATTTCATCTCGGTTCGATGAGTGATAAGATTATGCAATTGTATGTAGCCCACTGCTTTTTTTAGAGCCATTTTAGAGTGGATCACCCTGACCAAGGCCCTGTAACAACAGCCACTTATAGAAGGGCAGTATTACACTTGCTGGAAAGATATGATCTTTTCCACATTCTTTTCTTCTCATTTCCCCACAAAACACTGCCAGGTGGACATCAATCTTTTTAGACACAAGATTTGATTCTGCGTCTTACGCACCGTGCAACTACCATTATGTAACATTTAATAATTCAGATACCTTTTTCGACCTTTTGAAGACTGAGTAAATTTTGTTATGTTAATTATGTTTCAGTTATCACCAGAGAATGGGATGCATAAAAGATTCAGTTCATGTTCAACTATATATATTGATGATAGTACAGTCAGTCAACCTAATATAAAGGCAACAATTAAATGGTAAAGTACATTATTAATAATTGTTTCGTAATTTCATGAGAAAATTATTTTTTGTTGAATTTTCTTAGGCACTTTAATAGTCACTGTTTGTGTAGTAGTAGTGTAGAGCTGGGCTGCATATTGGTAAGACGGTAAATACCGTTTTTGCTTTTTCCAAAATACCGTTTCTCGTTCATCTGTGTTATGTCGGTTTCAAGTGATAACGTTATTTCGCGACATACTGCCTGAAATGGTTACAAGTTCATGCATCATCGCGTCAAGTAAAGACAAAAAACAGGTCTTTAGCCCACTTACACCTGCTGATACGCCTCGATTGAACTTTTACAATGAAACAGCAACCAGCCTGCATTCAGAGGTATGCACCTGATTTTCTAACTAGGTGGCGCCTCTGTGACTCTTTAGAACAACGCTGTAGCATGCATTTTGAAAGCAGAAAATGGCTCAGCATACCGGTGATACCGGCATTGGCGGCGGTTTACTGATACAAAATATGCCTATGTCGCCCAGGTCTATAGTAGTGTAGTATAGTCAGTATTCGATAATTCACTACCGGTGTATAAACGGGATAATGTTTCAACATTTTGAATAAAGAAAACGTATGTTATTTGACCCTATTTGGCTCATTTTACGGCAAAGTCATAATTTATGTCATCTTAAGCAATATAAAAATTATCATATTGTATCATATTGCGAAATGAATTAATTTAGAGGTAATCGATCTTCAATATTTATTTAATTGGAATTCCAGAATACGAAACAATTTAGATAAGATCATACTGACATAATCTTGTTTTACTTCTGGTTTCCTAAACGTTCATATCATTTTTTTTTTCGGTTGAAGGAAAAAGCTTCAAAACCATCTACACTGCTATTTCATAGCAGTATTGATGATTTTACACCTTTCTTCCAGTTTGATTGCTACCAGACATTGAAAAAGACATCCTCTAGCAAGATATATTATAGAAATATTGTCCATTTGCTGAATTTTCTTTTGATGGAACCCAGTTTCTTCGGGTGTCTGATTGATAGAGCAGTTTTTTGAAGAAACGCTAAACTTTGAAATTCCTTCCTTTCCCATTGCTTCTCTGGCATGTTTATTTGTCAAGGAAGGGGATTCTTTAGTTCACATTCCCACATTTCATGGAGCTTTTAGCACACTAGTGGTAGTGGTTTCAGGAGATTCCAAGTGCGAAGCATCCCTTCCTCTGAACGAATTTTGATAAATAAAAATAAAATTATTCTGCCAGTCTGCCCTAGTTGTGACTAACTTGTGGTACCATTCATTTCAGCGTTGCGCTTGCTGTTTATTACTGCATTAAACACAGAGAAAATGATAAAAGAACGATGGAAGTTTTTGATGAGAAGAAACATCCACTGACAGTAAGCATCATTTTATTTTTGTTCGTTGTTCAGATTTTGAAAGCTTTTTTATTGCGGTTTTCACAAATGTCTTTACCACTTTAAACTTACGACAGATAATTATTTCTATTTCACCTCACCTCATATTATTCGTAATCATTGATAATTTTTGGAATTAGCTTCAATTTTGAGATCTAGAATAAATGCTTGACAAGTTTTTGAACAACTTGAACAACCTAGAGCTGGGCGGCATTGGTTATATTATCTACTGGCATACTGCCGCGAAATCGCCTATATGTAACGCTATTTTCTGCCATCAAAAAGTTTCAGGGAGACCTGTGAAGTAGGCCCTATTTAAAAACAAAACAGGTGCATATTATGAAATTCTCTAAATGTGCGTGGATTTTTCCATGAATATGCAAGCAAAAAGAGGCATATAGGCTGTTGTGAGCCCAACGCCCATATTTTGTTGTCACTTGGTGTGATATCGTATCAAGCTATAACCGTTTTTGACGGTATGCCACGAAATCCCGATGTCGTGGTAAACCAGCATTGCGAAGATCAAGGCGATACGGTATTTTGGTAAACTCAATGCTTGTATTTACCACGATATCGACAATGCACCCAGCTCTAACCAACCCCACAAACGACACAACCATCCGCTCAACTCTTAAGCATTGCAGATATATGCTTATGCTTGCGTGTGTGGGCTGAGATAACCTTATCTCTCTGTATAGTCATTGTTCTTTCCATCATAATACTTCAACATAGGAATTCAACATAGGAATAATTTTTATCCAGCGGGAGAGAAAAGCCGAAAATACAGCTTAATCATATGGCGAACCACGACCTCTCGTGCAGATACCAGTTCCGAATCGGGGTGGAGGTTTTTGGATTATTGTATTTCTCATTTCCCCCGTGCATGAACCTGGTTGGTGGAGGAAGCCGTAAGCAGCGCTTACGTGAACCACCGCTTACGTGAACCACCATGCACTGGCAAGGCGTCCAGCAGACCTCTCGCATATAATCATCATTCCTCACAGCATTCGAACCGGTGTCGATGAGGATCAGAGATGCGTAGCTCGATGTGTATTCCCAAAGCTTTACCGATTGAGCTAACCGGGAACCCGGTTTTTGCATATCTTCACTCCCGTATATGGTTGCATCGCTCTATTTGATTTCCTCTCCTGTCAGATAAAAATTAAATCCCATCCCTTGCTATTGAAATTCTGAACCCATCTTTATTTCGCTTCCCAGTTATCACAATCACCTTTCTCTCATTTCACAGAGGGAGCGAGTGCCTTCTGACTATGATAAAAGAGAACCAGATCATCGGCATATTTATAGATTTATAAGAACTTTGTTCAGTGCCGCACAACTTACTGCTGAATGCGCTATTGTGACACTGGTAAGTTTTTGGAATGAAATCATTCTTGCTGAGTCATGCTTACTAGAATGATAGCATTAGGATTGGAGTTCAGTGTGGCAGAATCTTTCTTCGGGGGTCTAAAATGCTCATCTCGTGTTCTTTGGATGTAAAAATAGCTTCAAAACCATCAAACAACCATTTAAAAAATTTTTCAAATCTTTTTTAGCCTCAGATATATCATATGTATCAAATATTCCCCGTTTGCTATTATTTTTCTAGTGGGACCCAGTTTTTTTTCTTCGGGTTTCTCTAAGTAGCAGAATAGCTGGAATTGTACCTGTCTGCTGGTGTCATTTACTGAATATTCGGGTATTATAGAAATCTGGTTTAAAAGTGACTTCTTTTTTCTATAATATTAAAGCGATTTAAATTTTACTGTTCTTGCAGTGAAATCATGATATATGCCAAAAGACTGAAGGTTAAACAAATCCAGTGTCTTTTATATGCAAGGATATGTTTTGTCTTATTACAATGATTAGATTTGAAAAATCATTCTTAGGCGCCTGTAATAATCAGGCCACTGAACACAGTATTAATTTAGATATAATTATAGGGTGTATATCTATTAATCAGAGACAGTAGGCACTGAATATTTGATTAATTTGAATACGTTTTGAAAAAGGGATTCGAATATGAGGCGTCGAATAAATTTTTAATATCACTTTTTGCAATTGAAAATGTTTTGAAAAAAAATTAAATTATGAAATGAGTAATGTCATCATTTATTTTTCCCTGTGGAAGATTTTTTCCATCTTTGGTAAAAAACATTAATTTTCTTGATAAGTTTGCACAAATTTTTTATCTGTTCAAAATATTGGTATTGATATCGATTGAAAAACGTGTAGAGCTCTCGTGGCTATATGGTATAAAAAAAAATCTGGTGCTCAATATATCAGTCAAGCTCTATCTTTTACTATCAGATTTCGTATGGAATCTTTCCTTCGTGGAATTCATCAATATTCAGAACGTATCATTCATAGTACGTTCTGGTATTCAGATTCAACACTTTTTCTTCGGGTTTTTCATATGTCTATGTCTTTTTCTTCGCAGATGAACCTAAAAAAATCTTTAAAACCATCACCACTAGGAGAGTAGGAGTCTGAGTAGGAGAGTAGCTGGCATTCTTCAAGTCTGGCGACACTAATATTTTCATATTTACAATGATGTTTATTTTTCAATTTAGGTTTATCTTGAAAGATTATTAGCTTACGCAGAAATCGTCCTTTGTCCTGCTAACTGGAAAAGGATCGTATTAGGTTTGTATATAATGTTATCTTTGTTAAGTCTCTTACACTTTCTACGATATTCAATAAGCACCATATAAAATGAGTGATGTTTCAACACTCCAGATAATCGAAGTTGCTGATATGTTACTTATTCTGCAGCGAAGTCAGCCTTCTTTTCTGCCCATGTATAGCTCGTTGCACAACAGTGGCCTTAGATGACTCCTATTATTGAGAGTCACTTAAAACCTTGCTCTGAGCGAAATCAGACAAAAAAATCAGTTAAAGTTTATATGAAAATTCACACTTATTTTTGAAATTATCATTATTTGATTTGGAGTTGTTGCAGAAATCGAATACCAGTAATTTATGACTCAAATATCATGAATCAAATCAAAAATTTCGGACAACCCTGCTCCCTTCTTGAGATTTGATCAAAATTCAGCGATATGTGAAAGGGACAACCTAATCCCTAATCCATTTGTTAGGATTGTGAAAGCAGTACCGGTAGCAGTTCTTTGAATAATATCGTTCCCATTTTGTAAAGGTGTTGGATTATGTTATTTCTCGCACCACGTGTGTTTGTTCTGTATATTAAATTTAAAATTGATTTACTCACCCTTTGAAATGGCTTAATTTTACCATTTATATTACTTGTTAAAATTGATTTACTGTCCCTTTTAATGGCATAATTTTACTATGTTACCATTGGCTAGTAAATCAATACTAGGGGATGAGATGAATAGTACGTGAAATAGTGGGAATGTCGGAGCTTTGCTAATTAAGGCATCCGAAGAAATGACCATCGTAGGGAGAAAAATATTCGGAACGTAAATTTTGAACTACACATTTATTGTGGTAGCAAAATGGTCAAAACCGGATATTTTACTATCTGAATACATTCCTAAAAATAATTTAGAATTTAGCGATGTTTTTGATGAAAAAGATAATCATGACTATTTTAACATGAAGTACTAATTACAAGTTAGAAAGACCTAAAGAAAGTCCACAATTTCACTTGTTTTATGTAAGTGTATCAATTTGAAGAGATAAAAATGGAGTTTTAAGCGCATTTTTTCTGAATTTAGGCAATAAAACCACATATTTTTGTAAGCAACTATTATGAAATATATCTCGAATCGAGAATTTCACTATGTCGATCAAATATGCCGTATTTCAAAGTTACTCAAATATTCGATTCGTTTTGGACATTCCTGTGTGGGATGTTTTAAACGTCTCCTGAGTATCTGGCCGAGAGTAAAATTGTATGAACTCATTCAATTCAATACTCATATCCTATAATTCTGATTAGACTTTTTCTTATTTTTTTATGGCACTCATTTGAACTTTTGATATCTTTTCGGTTCAGTCGAGCCTACCCAAGTTGTCTAGGTTGAGTGGTAGGCATGGATAAGGGAGCCAGAGTCGCCGGGACTTGAACCAGAGATCTTCAACTTGCGATGCCTACATAATAACCCCCATGCAGCAGGGTGGCAGAATTTTGTTTTCCTTCGGGTGTTTGAAATTATATTATCCTTTTCTTCAGGCGAATTGAAAAGCTTCAAAATCATTTTCATTGATGATTTTGAAGCTTTTTCTCTTAGTTAGTGTATTTTCTACCAGGCTCAAAAAGAGAGATTTTATTTTTCTAGCAAAATATTTATCATACTTTACATGTTTGCCAACTTTTGTTCTGATGGCAGTTATTTCTTCGGTTGTTTGAGTAGCAGAGTAGCTGTTTTTCTGCCAGTCTACTTTGTAGTAAGTAGAATCACCAAATATGAATAATTTTACGGTGTGAAATTTAACCTAAATAAGATCTCACTTGAAAATAAATACTCAAAAAATAAATATGCAACAAAAGCAATATTTTGCATTTTAGGCTTCTGGAATGTTTGAGCCATATTCTTAATATACTGAATATTTTTTGAATATTGTTCAAACCACCGAAATTTTCGACAATTAAAACAACATCGTAATATTATTATTGGTCGGTGATTTGATAATATGTATTTATAGTCGTTTTTCCTGGTAAAATTTCTGATAATGCGCGGTGGAATTTTCCTTGTTTCTTTTTGTTGAATTTGTTTATATATTATAGCTGATTTTCTACAATGTTTAAATTCTGAATTTCCTTGAAATATTTTTTGAGACTATATGTTGGTGTGGGAAACGCCTAAGAAAATGGTTTCCTTCAAAAGGAAATGGGCAAAAATCCATGTTGTGTCTTGAATGTTTTGGTATAAAGTCAGGTCCATGAACAGGAATAAATGAGATATATGAGCTGAAAATCTTCACCCCGATTCGGAAACTGGTATTTGCACTAGAGGTCGTGGTTCGCCATATGATTAAGCTGTATTTTCGGCTTCCCACTACTGCAGAATAAAAATGAAATGCTATCCTAAGCAAACTAAATAGAAAGGTTCGAAATCAGCACAATAAAATATATATATCTCTGTAAAATCTCTGCATATGTGATCATCCTGGTGTAAATAGGAGGTCTGCTGGACGTCTTACCAGTGCACGGTGATCATGTAAGGTTAAGTCAAAAACTTTCACCTTGATTCGAAATTGGTGTGTGCACAAGAGCTTGTGGTTTGCCATATGGTCGGTAATCGGTATTCTCAGCTTTCCTCTCCCACAGGATAAAACTGAATTCTTCTTACCACTAACACCTCCTTTTCATAGTTGGTTAAGTTTTATTATTTTCACTTATTTTGCAGGTGCTATTCTGCTTGCGTCAAAGGTTTGGGATGATCAGGCGGTATGGAATGTTGATTATTGCCAAATATTAAAAGATATAACAGTAGAAGATATGTAAGTCTTGAATTTGTTGTTGTTGTTGCCATTTAGTTAGTAGGATTTGAAGGGAAGTAGTTTATTCTTGGTTTTGATTAAGAAAATTGCAATTATAGACAGTTGTTGCCCTTACATTCTCCAAAAATAAACTATCTCGAATGTGCTGAGACAAACAGAACAAGCCTAAATTATTCCAAAATCTTGTATTATTGCAAAATACATGTTTGGAATATTTATTTTAGATTTTATTTGCCTTCAGAGTTGCATTGGGTATTTGTTATTGGCATGTCGTCATCAAAAATGCTTTTAATACCAGTATAATACTGTTATCTGCTGTCAAAAAGCGTGATATTATGACGTTGCAGAAGTTCATATAATGCTTATAAGCCAGGGTGTGCTCCTTAA
Organism: Styela plicata; assembly: GCA_963675895.2. Taxonomy (NCBI): domain Eukaryota; kingdom Metazoa; phylum Chordata; class Ascidiacea; order Stolidobranchia; family Styelidae; genus Styela; species Styela plicata. The sequence continues at coordinate 5,463,055 of OZ023149.1, forward strand.
GTGTTGGTACATTGATCTTCTACCACATTAGGCGGATTGGAACAAGATTTAAAGATTAATGTGATGCAGTATTTTGGAAAACTCAATACTGACATTCTGAGATGACACCCAGCTCTGAAAATCTTATCTGAGTTTGTTATTCTGGGGATCTAATTAGAATTCCATTTTTTGCTAAATATTTCAAATTACTTTTTACATGTTCACCTAAAAAACCTGATTTATGCCTAATTTTATTCTGTGAAATTTAAGGTGTGACAGCCAAGGGATGTGCAACTGTCTGGGCAGAAACATTCTATGTCTCCATCGCCCTGGCTGTGATGAATCATCTTCCCCTTGGTTGTTTCCTCTTATCCACCTTTTATGACTTTTCAGTAAATTGGTGGTTGCCACCAGGTTGATTTATAATTTATTGATTTAGTGGGCGCGATGGCCTAGTGGTTAAACACGTTGGCATCGCAGGTTGAAGACCTCGGGTCCGAGATCTCGGGTTCGAGTCCGAGTTCGAGCCCCGGCGAGTCCGGCTCGCTTATCCATGCCCACCACTCAACCCAGGGTGTAATAACTTAGGTAGGCCAAGCCGAATAGGAAGTGATCACATCTTTCCAACTATTGTATCCCTGTCCGTCTATAAGTGGCTGCTGTTACAGGGCCTTGGACAGGGTGATCCACTATAATAAGTGGCTATATATATACATATATATATATATATAAATAAAAAAATTCTAATTGATATGCTGAACCGGTGATATACAAACGATAGAACTTGCATAAAATAGTTTAGGCAATTCGTAAATGTCCAACTACCAACAAGACCAGAGTTGTGTTTGATATCTTTGGCTTCAATATCTTCAATTTTGATTTTGTAATGCTTGCATATAAAATATTTACTTAGAAACAACATTAGAATGTTTATTCTAAAATTTCCAATATTTTAGCAACTAGGCTTGAACAGGACTAGCTAATTTATCTTAACACACTCCCTTGCCCATATGAATAATTAATGCACTGTGGTATATATGACCCGAGTCTAATGCATGATTTTTTATAGCTATACGGTATATAACGTATTATATTCTAGCATGTTTTACACATTTAGTGCCAACAAATTTATGTAGGATAGATAGGGATAGGACATCATTTTCATCCTACGGGAGAGGAAAGCCGAGAATACAGCTTAACAATATGGCGAACCGCGATCGTGCAGATACCAATTCCGAATCGGGGTGAAGGTTTTCGATTTATCCCATTTCTGATTTTTCCTGTGCATGGACCGGGTTGGTTGGAGGGAGCCGTAAGTGGCACTTACATGAACCACCGTGCACTGGCGAGGCGTCCAGCAGACCTCTCGCATATAATCATCATCACTCACGGGATTCGAACCTGCGTCTTGGCGATCAGAGATGCGTTGCTCGAAGCTTATTCCCAATGCTCTACCGATTGAGCTAACTGGGCACCCTGACTGTTTACTATATGGGCTACTAGGAAATAATTTTTTTGCCTTTTGTGTTGCTTTGCAGAGTAGTCATTTCATTGCCATTTGAGTGATCTATACAAATTTTGAGTCTCTGACAAATCTAAAGTAGTGCAAATGAAATGTTTCGGACGTTTCTGAACATAGTGAAGTCTGTTGTATTTTCTTTATTTATGAGCAGAGACTCTGAAAATGTGATTCAAATTTTTCAAGTGATATATCGTAGAAATGTCTTTTTTAAAAGAATTGTGAAATCCTCGATGAGGGAAACAAGAGTGTATAAATATTAGAAGGATCCGTTACCTTGTCTTGTCTTTTACTTAAGTGGATCCCTTTGCCCTTCCTTTCTCTCTTTCTTTATATATTTCTGAATGTTACTTTGCAGGAACGAACTGGAGCGACAATTCCTTGAATTATTACAATTCAACATCAATGTACCAAGTGGAGTTTACGCGAAATATTACTTCGATTTGCGAGTTCTCGCTGATGAAAATAATCTTGTGTTTCCTGTTGAGCAATTAAGTAAAGACAGAGCTTTGAGACTTGAGGTAAACAGCAAACAAAATTTGATTTCTTGTTTTTTGTTTTTTTTGCATTTCAATCTGAACGTTATCCTGTGGTTGCTTTTTCATATCCATTATATAAAACTATGTTCAAGCTGAAAAAGCGTCTTTTTTTGTCCGAAAATTTTTTGTTCTTGTTTTGGAATTCGCTTTTAAGCAGTGTCTGAAATGAACCATCTAACAGCGACTTGGAAGGCTGAAAGCTACTTCAAAATGTAGTACCAGCAACTGTACTCATGTCTTGTAGGTACGGGTTTTAGAATAATCCTAACGTATTTCCTGTGTGTCGTAAGAGGCGACTAAAAGGACCATCGCCCATGGTAGATACCACTCACTGCATTTCACCATGGCGGTTCAGTTTCGTTTGAATTGTTTTCCGTTTAGATTGTATTTGCTTTATCTTTAAGTTGCATTTTGCTATTAAGTGGCTGTTAGTTGGTTCATTTTAGGCTCTGCTTCTGGCCCTGGTCTGGCCTTGAGTGAATTTCAATGAAAAAAATCCCAAAGAGGTATAGTAAAGTGTAGTGAGTGGCATCTGTACTGAACGATGCTAACCCAATAAGAAAAAAATATTTTTTGTATTTTCAATTGGTTTCTATTTTGCTACTAAAATATGCATAAAACTTACAAATTTGAATTCTAATTTTTTTACTACAAAATGAATGAAATCTGCATTCTTTATTTTTCTATTTTGCAGGCTACAAGTCGTGTGTGCGAAGACAAATTTCCGAAACGCCGTAAAGAACAGTGTACGGAGAACTGCTAGTGTGGGAAACTTGGAAATTCTTCATAATACAAGCGTCGTTATTTCATAACATAAACTAACAAAAAATCTTCACCTAGCCATTTCTTTATCCTGATCAAGGCTCTATGCCAGACGACCACTTGTAGGTGAAAGGGGCTGTTGGAACGTCATGAAGTTTTCTGATCTGAGTCTGAGCCTACCCGAATTGTAATACCCCCAAGTGGAATGTTTAGCACGGCATGGACCTTCTTTTGAGTTCTTCAACTTTCAGTGCAAGCATGTTAGTTGACCACAAAGCCATCCAATATTTTGTGATAAAAACTGATGGTTTGTCTTGGCAATATTAACCTATTATTGGCTATTTCTCAACAGTATCAATTCTTAGATGGAGTTATCTTGGAAGTTTCGAACCATTTTAGCAGTGAATTTGTGGGATTAGAACCTCTTATCATTAGCCTACGATGCCAATATGTTAGTATTCGACGATGCCATTGAATATTTGGTTGTATGAAATGCCGATGTCTTAACTTAACAACATATCCATTGTTGTGTGTAATGCTTAAAAGCAGGCTGGCAGAATCTTTGGTTTGCTACTGGTGTCTTGAATGTTCATGTCATTTTCTTCAGGTGACTAAGAAGGTTTCATAATCATCAACACTGCTATTTCATAGCAGTATTGATGATTTTGAACCTTTTTGCACAAGACACTCAAAAAGAGAAATCTAAATCTGCTAAAGATATATCGTGGAATATTGCCCATTTGGTAAGTTTTTTTTTTTTTTTTTGATTGAACCTACTTTCTTCGGGTGTCTGAGTACCTGACATGCTGCCATTCTGCCTAATGGTATTAGGCTTCTGATCGGAATACCTTGGTTGTTGGATGCCATCTCGGCATATTATTGGATGATGTGTTATTTCGTAATTCTGGAGAAGAATTAGAACATCAATTGCTGTGCCTGTTAAATTGTGTATATAAGAAATATTATTTAGCGAATTTTTTGTTAAAAAAGTCTATCGGCACATATCGGCACAAATGTAACGCAATGCTAACAATATAATTCCAAAGAGTGTATTTCATCACAATAATGAAGATGATGTATCTTCATTGGGAAGAGAATGGACAATAATTTTATTAGAAGTGGTAGATGACTTTATCATCGTCCAGGGCAGATACCACTCACTCACTGCGCTTCACCATGACAGTTAGTTTCCGTCTGGGATCCGTTTCAGTTTAGGAGTGCAGTTGCTGGTACTACGGGTTTTAGTAGCTCTTTGCAATTTTGCCTATTTGCCATTTTTTTCCTGATGGGATTAATTTTCTTCGGGCATCTTGAGCAGCAGAGTAGCTGACATTCTCCCAGTTTTGCCTGCGACATCTGAGTTTAATTAATTTTAATACATGGTCATGGTTGTGCCGTATTTTTTGATTTCTTATGTAGCAGATATTGGTGCTTATTCTTAATCAGAAATTTTATTTTGTTGAGCATGAGCCACAGATGGCCCACGCCTCGGCGGCGTGATCCATCTGTGACTCAGGCTCAACAAAACACGCACAAACAATATTTTTCCAATTGGGTTTGTTTTGTTTCTACTTTTGTAGAGAAGAAAATCTTCAAATTTGATGATTATAGTTTATTTTTTATTTGTTTTTTTTCAATTGGCTTTGTTTTCATCCCCATCATATTAGGAAATATCATGATGAACTTCGAAAAAAAATATTAAAATTGTTTCTTGCATGTGCTTGACACCTTTTAGTGTAAAGAGTAAAGTTTAAATTGAGATAGAGAAGATTTGAAATGATACCTGAAGCTCCAAATTTGAAAGCGAAATAATTCTGACGGTGCAGATACCTCTCACTGCACTGTTCGGGATATGTAGAGTGCAGGTTACACATTTTGTGGTAGCTCTTCGCAGTTTGGGTGGTCGTTGATCAGTTCCTTCTTGACCCGACTTTTCAGATCGCTTGGAATGTATTTCAATCAGAAAATAATATTAACCCATGAATACTGGCATCCGTGCCACCCAGAAATTCTATTTTTTAAACGTCGAAGTCACACAGTCACTTAGAATCACACTTCACATAAAATGTGTTTTAGAGGAATTTCTCTGACTACACAATCAGAAATCTTATTTTCCCCTAGCATGAGTTACAGATGGTCCATGCCTCAACAGCCCATACTTGTCAAACTTTTACTGACCACAGTACCTATCCAGATAATTTTTTGTCAAGCATGAGCCACAGATGGACTGTGCTCAGCGACCTAATACACCAGTGACTCATATTTAATAATTTTTCTGGCAAACATTCTGACTACTTGATTAAAAATTTTATTCTGTTGAGAATGGCTCACTGATGGACTGCACCTTATCGGTGCAATCCATCAGTGACTCATACTTAACAAAAGGCTTAACAAACTCTCTGAAAGAGCATTGTTTCAGAATATTTCACTCATCACTATTATGTACTAGATTTATTGAATATAAAGCACATGTTGCAAGTATCGTAAGTGACAAAATCTTTTTTTTTCTATTTTTTTTTCCCTTATTTTTTTTTAGAATTATTCAATTATTTTAATTTTTTATCTTTTAATCTTCCTTTTCAAGTGTATTTCCGTTTATCATTGATTCCTATTGATTGAATAGTAATTTAATTATTACTTTACTTTATTCACTTTTTAATTAATTAAAAAGTGGATTAAAAAGTTAATTCACTTTTTAACTTAAGACTCGTATGATTTGACTTAGATTTCTCAGACTTGGAAAATTGGTGGAAAGAATGTTGTAACATTAGAAATAATTATAAATCAAATATTTTTTGATTTTGAATGTTATGAGAATTATCGATTTGTCTCTCTATATTGGGGATAATATGTACAATCTCGCTTTGAATTAAATATTTGGAGTGGGGATTCAAATTTTCGCATTTGCAAATTTGGTTGGAAGTTGGTATTAAACCATATGCCAGTAACACAAAATTCCTACTGTGAAGAGTTTGACCCTGTTTACAATATATCTAAGTGAAGTCCAACAAAACAATCAAATTTTTAGCTCAAAACTTTTTGCTGAATCATACTTAATCACATAATGTGTATTTAAGTCATCCGAGTCTAAGATGAATTCGAATCAATTCACATCTCATATAAATGATTGTGTTAAAAAAGCAAAATAAAATTTCAATATAGGGCCGGTATTTTTTGTCTTTTTGCTCAAAATCTTTTTTTTTGAAATAATATAAAATCATTGAAATGTCATCGAGTCACCCTTGTCGTAAAGAATGAAAGCTTATCATGTTTTGAACAATGTCACGCCACTTTTTTAATAATTTTATTATATTCACTGTGCGTATGAAGCATATTTTTGTTGAATGTTTACCTTTACTAGTTCAGCATCTCGCAAAAATTTATTCCGTACATGAAATTATATTGACTGTTATTTTAGATGCTACCGGTAGATGGTTCTACCATTGCCCAGGTCAAATACGACTCTCTGCACTTTACTATGTAGGTTAAGTTCTGTTTGGGATGCTTTAATAGTTCAGCATCTCGCAAAAATTTATTCCGTACATGAAATTATATTGACTGTTATTTTAGATGCTACCGGTAGATGGTTCTACCATTGCCCAGGTCAAATACGACTCACTGCACTTTACTATGTAGGTTAAGTTCTGTTTGGGATGCTTTTTCGTTTAGAGTGCAGTTGCTTGTGCTACGTCATTTAGTAGCTCCTTGCTATTAAGTTGCCGTTGGTTGGTTTTTTCGGGCTCTGCTTCTGACCTTGATAAGAGTGAATTTCAATAAAAAAACATCTCAATCAGGCTATTTTACTCCAATTTCTTTTGTTGAGTATGAGTCACTGATGGATCGTGACGGCAAGGCACGGTGCGTCTGTGGCTCATGCTCAACCATGAATAAATTTCTGATTTGGATGGGCTTTGCTATTCTAGTTGGACATATTTTTGTCGAAATCAAAATTTTTAAAAAGGTCAGGTAGACCAAAAAGCAACATATTCAGAGTATTTTAACTGATGATAGTCTCTATGTGTTTTACTGTCGCCCACGTGAGATACCACTCTGTTTAGAGTGCAGTTGCTTATACTACACCTTTTAAAAGCTCTTGCTGTTAAAGTGCCATTAGTTGGTTTGTTTTAAACACCGCCCCCGGCCTTGCTCAGAGAGAAATTCAATAAAAAAGCTGTGTATTCTTCAGATAAGTGCGTATCTATCAGATAAGTGCGTGTTATTCAAATAGGTGTGTATTTGATTTAATGTTTTGAGAATCATCAACTTGTCTAAAATCTAGACCAGAGCCCTAAAGTCTGGTCTCTTTTATTAATATTCCATTCAGAAAAATTGCGCACATATGTATATATTTTGTTAAGTATGAGTCACTGATGGATTGCTCCGTGAGGAGCAGGCCATCTGTGGCTCATGCTTGACAAAATGAACCTATTTGGATATATATCTATTATTTTGTTGATGTTTTTAGCACATTGCCTTTTCCTATGATTATTAAATGATACATTTTCCCTCTTAATTTTAAATTTTTTCCTTTATTCCTATTATTACGTTTGTGAATTGTCTATTTACTTATAAATTTAATGAAAATTTGTAATTTCAAGTCAAAAATTTATTGTTCTGAAAGCATCGGCCTCCCTGGTTTCGTTAAAATTATATTTTGCGAATTTTATCTTAAAATTATCAAAAAACCTCTCAAATGGTTACTCGAGTGAGTTCATTTGAAATGAGATTCAAATTTTTTAATTTAGTTTATAGGGTTAGATATAAAAATTTTGGTCGACCGAAAATTTTGGAGGTTATTTTGCCCGTTTGCAATCAAAATCACGACAAAATTATCCCAAATGGTGATTACACTCATCTGAAGTAATGTTAAAGTCGGAGTATAATATGGTTTTTTATACAAAATGGCACTCTCAAAATGGTGATCACTCTCATTTTAAGCAACGTAAAATTTGACATATATCATGATTTTATCGCAAAATGGTCTTAAAAGTTGCATAAAATTGGGCTAATGTCATGATATTGCTTCAAAATGTGTTTTTTGAAATATTCGAAAATGGAATATCTTTCAATCAATATTTTCGAATGCATATAAACCCTCTTAAAGCAATTTCTTGACCTCCAACATTTTCCAATTGGAGTCTTATTTATAAAACCTCACGCCTTGTAGGAAAAATGCCATAGAACTATAATTTGTCGAGGATGAGTCACAGATGGATCGTGTCTTTGAGACACGTTCCATCTGTGGCTCATGCTTGACAAAAATAAAAAATAACGGAGTAAGATTTCAGTACGAAACCAAGAGTGGCAGAGAGGTTTTTAGACGATAAATTTTTGACCTATCTATTCCCTTTACTAATACATACTTATGTATTTATTAAATTTAGATCTTAAATTATAAAAAATAAAGTGTTTAACACCCAGAATTAGGCTTTTTAAGCCAATTGATAAGAAATAACTTCAATCCATCACATCTTCTGAAGGATAACGGATAATATGGAATGGAGAAAATGAATTTGGATCCTGTGTAAACTATATTCAGTTACAATAAATACACTGTGTCTGAGCATTTTGACTGAATCGGATTGGCTGATTCAAATTTAGGACTGAATCTAATTGGCTAATTCGAATTTTTTAATGAATCTCATTGGCTGATTCGAAAATATTTACGAAATGAAGGCGTCATCTTCTACACATTCTACAACTTCAGCGAGCGATATTGTGGCAAAAAAGGCTAAAATGAGCGATGAAGACTTGGGAAAATGTAGTGGGAGAAGACGAGGAAAATCAATGAATATTGTGTGTTTATTGAGGGATTCTAACACTCATGGAAGGTGTATGAAACGGTTTGACCAGGTGAGGGTTCAGGTGTCAAAAATATAAAAAATTTTAAGGTAGAACGGATTTGTTGTTTTTAAAAAGGCAGGCAATTTATGATTCGGTCAAGTCTATTTAGGTTATCACTCTCTGGTTTGAATGATGGGCAAGATTTCATAAGACCAATGGACCATCCTTGCTTACCTGGGCATATAATATATATATTATTGAAATTCACTCTAGAGCAACGCTCTAAGCAGCATCGTAAAAGAGTAACCGCGTCTAGTTCTGCTCAGAATAGTCGTAAAGTATTTTCTGCATGCCGTGAGAGGCGACTAAAAGAAAGCAACGAAGTGGTAGATGGTTCTAACATCACCAGGGCAGATATTACTTACTGCACTTTACCATGGTGGTTCAGTTCCGGTTGGTATGTCTTCCGCTTAGACCGCAGTTGCTGGTACTACATCTTTTAATAGCTCTTGGTTATTAAGTGGCCTTTAGTTGGGTTCTTTTAGACGCTGCTTCAGAGTGAATTTTAATAAAAAAAAAGGATTTTGGAATACAGTATCAGCAGTATATTCATGTTACTATGTTTTATTTCAGCTTCCTAAAAAATATATCTCATCCTATGAAGAAAGGTTTAAGAACGTGGATTCTCTTCCAAGTAACGTACGTAACTTGTATGATCGTGCAAAAGAAAAGGATTTCAATCTGAAAGACGAGGGATTAATATCCTGCTTAGAGGTGTGGTTTCGTTTACAGCAAAGAATCTCAATTCCCATACCAACTTTAATTTATTGGTGCATTGTGTCACAGGACGTCCCAGCCAAAATTTTGAGGATCACTGGCATAGTTATTTTAGACCTGCATGTTGAAGTATTAACAAGCCATACCATGATCCGAGAGGGTCAAAATTGGGTATATTCAGATTTTAGAATCTGATTAAATAATTAGGTATTTCAATTATCTGAAATCATGGACTATAATTTTATGAATCACAGCAGATTGGCAAGCAGCTTCGTAGACACCCGCAGGAAATGCGTTCCATCGGGAAAAAAATTTGAATGGGTAGTATTTCATTGGGCCTGTCCTGAATATTCGATTCGGAATATTCGAATCATAAATTATTCTGTTCGATTTTGAAATTATTCGGTTTTTGCAACAATTTGAAATCTACAAAATTGTACTTATAAATCTTCTTCATAAATAAGTTCATTTTCACGTGAATTATAAGCTGACGAATGGACGTATTATATGTTATTCCATGACTTCCGATTCTATTTGTCTCGGGAAAATTATTCGATTCGATTTTGATCATCCCCAATTTCACGATATATTAGTGGGGGGAAGATTATTAATCAAGTTTCCAAACTGTTGAAAAAGGTTTAAAATCATCAATACTGCTATGAAATAGCAGTGTTGATGGTTTTGAACCTTTTTTGCCCATTCGAAGAAAATGACATGAACATTTCCGACACCCGAAGCAAAAATTAAGAAACTGCTGCCCTAAATCACGAGTACCATTTATTTAAACATACTTAACAAATAGTTAAAACAACTATTGTACATGTATTTCAGGACGTTTACGATCAACTTCTGAACGATTCCAAAGTTGATTCATCCGCAATGGAATTTTGTTATTCCGGTGGAATTGAGGTTAGAACTTTGCTCTTATATAGTCTAGTTACAACTTACAGAATAATTCCAAAGTAGTAAGAAGTATTCAGAGACGTCCAATTCTACCTTAGGGTCAGACTGGCAGAATGTTAGCTACTCTGCTACTCAGAGACCCTTTCTTGAGGAAAATGGGTTTCATCTTGTCATCAGCAGGAGAGGTCATGGTTTGCTGCATGGTTAAACCACATTCTCTTCTTTCCTCTTGGCGTGATAAAAATAATATCCTACCCTTTGATGATCTGCGATCTACCGAAAGATTTTTAAGAAAAATTTTAATAATACTTCTGGGTCTGAACTAGGGCTGGGCTAAACCGAATCACTTGGTATTCGAATCTTATCGAATCACCCATTCTTTGTAAATATAAATATCCTCCCATTTTTACTATTACAACTTGTCCCCATTGTGAAAATAAAAATTTTATAGTTTATGGTGCATTTTCAATTCGCACTAAGAGCAACAATTTTCTTGTTTTAACGACGAAATATAATCGATTTTGATCAAATTTGACCAAAAACGATTGCATTTCGTCGTTAAAAATTAAAATCCTAGTTGATTTAACAAGTTTTTGTTCCTATGAACGATTCTCGATTGATTCGAATGTAGCGTGCTTCGAATCGATTCGAATCACTAAGAGTAACAATTTTCATATTTTAACGACGAAATGTAATCGATTTTTGTTAAATTTGATCAAAATCGAATCGATTCGAATCACCGAATCGAACTGCCCAGCCCTAGTCTGAACAGAATTACAGGGCGCAAAATAATTTTTTTTACTATATAAACTATGTAACTATATTATTTAGTAATAACTCTATGTTACTATATAAATTTGTAAACATAGGTAATTACAAACTATGAAATTAATTCATTATTAATAATACTATTTCTTTTCATCTTGTTTCATTTAGATCATAGCTGACATGCTGGTCCGAACCTACTATGATTTATCTGTTGATATTTATCAAGACAAAGAAATAAAAAGAATACCTGGAGATGAAATCAAACCTGTTAATACAATGCTGCAAACTATGTACCTAGCAGCACAAGTGGTCAGTTTTTAATATTGATATCCGCTCTTTTTGAAAGCAGAAGCAGCGCTTAATTAACGGATACGATCTATAGCCGCCAGTTATATGCCAAAGACCTGTTCCAAAATGTGGGCGCGATGGCCAACTGGTTAAACATGTTTCGCATCGCAGGTTGAAAACAATCAGGTTCGAGTTCCGTCAAGTTCGGCTCGATAATCCATGCCCATCACTCAACCTAGGTTGTTATAACTTGGGTAGGCTAAGCCGAGCAGGAATAGATCATGTTTTTCCAGCATTTCCAACCCTGTCCATCTATGAAGTGGCCTCTGGTACAGGGCATTGGACATTGGGTGATCCATTCCAAGACGTGGCTATTAAAAAAATATTACCAACTGTATTTAATGTGGAAAGCGTCACAAACTGACTGAATTATTGTTATAAAGTGCATTGATATCTGCCCTGGGCGATAGTAAAACCATCTGCCATTTGTTTGCACAAACTAACTCCATATCAGAAGTCGTTTAAGAATGGGTTTGTTACAAGCCAACAATTATACCATGCAAGGCAATTCGTTCAAGTTTTTTTTTGCTCCTCTTCTCCCTTTGTGGGTGTCTGCATTCCTCTAGATAAAAAAAATTGCTGTGCTATGTTTTAAGTGTTTTTCCTTACTAATGTTTTATCAATAGTCACAGATGAATTTAACTAAAATAGAGAACATTCAACATTCGGCTGTTGCAGTATCATACTTCTATTTCATTTTGCAAGTTCATTTTACTATCTTTGATTCATGACTGGTTTTGATAATCTTAATAATTTTTTCCAAGGTACCAATCGGACTCTCTCATCTTTGCAACCGTCCACATTTGATGCATCTTTTACTCAGTTTATTTGTTGAAAGCTCTAGTCGAATATTTATTGAATCTACCTTGTTATTAGAAGAAATGGTTCTATCTGAGCCAAAGAAACCTTCTATTGACTTGAGGAAGATCGCCTGCTTACCGTTAGTATTTTTTTTGTTTTTAATTGCATTTTTTGTAGATATAGATGGGAATTTATTTCTTAAAATTCGAATTTGGTGAATTTCGACTAACCATTATCAATGGTTTTGAATTTTTGAATAACCAATATATAATCTATAATATTGTTCTATAAAACTTAAAGAGAGGCTCGGGGGAGGCTATATATAAGTAATTAAATATAATTAAATGATCATTTCGAAACAAAAATTTTGAAATTGTATTGAAATAGCTCATATTTTCAAGTAGCAAAAGTTAGCTGATATACTGAGGATAACGAATGAGATATAGGCTGTGCTTTAGGGGATATAACTGATCAAAATATCATTAAAAGATCGAGGTAACTCGAAAGATTCTGAAATTTTGATTTGTATTGAAATAACTGATATATCAATGTGCGTTTACAAAAGTAAGCTAATATACTGAGGAACCAAGATATTTTTTTAAATTGAAATCCGCAGCTCCTTAAATGAACACACCAACTCCCATCCATTGGCAGGGACCTACTCAAAACGAGCTATCAACCACCACAATCTTTGTAAAAAATAACCCAAACATACTCATTATCATTGGTTTGGCAATAAGTTACAGCATACAATACACAGCATCAAGCAGCAAATTTTATTTGAACGACAATATTAGGGTGAAGGGAATGGTATCAGGCACGACGGCCTAGTGTTTAAACATGTTGACATTGCAGGTTGAAGATCTTCGAGCCCCAGCGAGTCCTGCTCACTTATCCATGCCAACCACTCAACCCAGAGTGTAATAACTTGGATAGGCTAAGCCGAACAGGAAAAGATAATATCTTTGCAGCAATTGTAACCCTGTCTGTCTGTGAGTGGCCGCTGTTACAGGGCCTTGGACAGGGTGATCCACTCTAAAAAGCGGCTATAAAAAAAAAATCATTTGCTATTTTCCCCTTCTTTTTAGTCACTCTTTGGGAATATTTTAGGGAAATTTCAAAGCCGCGCACCTTCTGGTTAAAATGTAGTATTTGAACCAATGGATGGGTATTATTATTGACACTCAATTACACCTTAATCTTCAACAGGGCTGTGCTGGCTGAAGACTTGCCTTACCAACAAGAAGCACATCTATACCACGTGCTAGCCACATCTATATCTGTCTGTGACACACATCTGTCAGTTGAAACATCTCTGAGGGAACATGATAGATGGCTGGCTAATGGTACAAGGGGTGAATTGAATCGAGCTAATCAAGGTGAGAATTTGGGATATTCTGAGCATTTTATTTTTTATTGAAATTTACAGTAAAGGAGGCTGGAGGTATTGTCTGGATTGATATTTCTAACAGCCACATGATTGGCTCCTAAAAAATGTAATGCCAGCTTTTGCACTCTAAGTGGAAACTGTTCAGAATAAAACTGTGCCACTGTAAATAAGTGCAGTGAGAGGTATATGCCCTATACAATGGTAAAACCATCTACATCTACCACTTCTTTATTTCCTTCTAGTCACCTCATAGGACACGCAGGAAATATGTTCCAAGTGATTCTCATACAAAAATATCATGTTCTCATTCCACAGAAATATAAGTTTATTGAAAGCTTTCGTTAGAACATAGTCTAACTTCTTTAGACAAGATTAAAGTACATTGAATCTCGAAATCCCTTTTTTATTATAATCCGGGCGAGGAAGTACACCTGGGCCTCCACCTTTGTCAGCAGGTCTTATTACAATATCCTTTCCCACTCATCGTATGAGATCTTGGGAAGCCAAATTTTAGTCTTGCGGTAAATTGCAGTGGGCCATTTTCTATGGAATATTTTCAATTTTTTTTTTTTTTTTTTTTTATAGCCACTTTTTTGAGTGGGTCACCCACACAATTTTGATGTAGGTAGTCGTCAAGGTCTTCATTACGCCCATCTTCAGGCATCCACATCTTTTTCTTGGTCGTTGCCCAGGTGGATCAATTTCAGTCGAATTCGAGTTTGCGTGTGTTTCTTTGGTAGGATCAAGGTTGCTAAAATATTTGTTCAATTTGTAATTTCTGCCTGTACTGTCCATATCTGCTGCCAGCCCTACTTTTCATAATAGATGAAGAGCATTTAACTTTATTCTTCAAAATTTTTTATTTTCCTCATTTTTTCAGAACACCTGATCAGTATGGAACCATTTTTGGAAAAATTATTCCAAATTACGTGTCGACAATTGCAACTTCATTTACCTGATTTGTTCCGAGAATCTATCAGAAACCTGAGTATAACTAGACAAATATCTGAACAGCGACTTTTGGACGCACTTACCAGGAATCTACGTAAGTAGATGTAATTTATAGAATCGGGATTTGTTTCACGAGAGACTTGTAGTGAGTTTTTTGTTATGCAGACTGGCAGAGCGTTAGGTTAGGATAGGATAGGAGATCATTTTTATCCTGCGGGAAAGGAAAACAGAGAATACAGATTAACCACATGGCAAACCACGACCTCTCGTGCAGATACCAGTTCCGAATAGCGGTGGAGGTTTTATTGGATTGTCGTATTTCTCATTTTTTCCTGTGCGTGGACCTTGTTGGTGGAGGAAGCCGTAGGCAACGCTTACGTGAACCACCGTGCACTGGCGAGGCGCCCAGCAGACCTCTCTCATATAATCATCATTCCTGACGGGATTCGAACCTGCGTAGCTCGAAGTGTATTCCCAACGCTTTACCGATTGAACTAAGCCGGGCACTCGGTTAAAAGTGTGCGAGAGGATTGCCAGATGTATTGCGGCTTTCCCCATCAACCTTGTCCATACATACAAAATAAAAGTAAATATAAAATAAAATCTCTATTCCTGTCTTGGAAATATTAAAAGCAGGTAGTACATATGTATTTTTATACAGCCACTTCCTGGACAAACTTCTATCAACAAAATATCAGCTTTGCTCTTTTGGAATGGATGAAATGAATAAAACTGACCCTACATGCCTACACTAATTATTCTAATGTTTTCCTTTCTCAGAGGGATCTGTGGAAAGCCCAATATATCGGAATGCACTCTACCATGAGAAATCAATAAGGGCGGACTCATTCTTATTGCTGAGTATGCTACTTACCGGGAAATGTAGAGAGGAGGTACCATCCATTGATCTTATTCTGCCGTAGTTCAAATACAAAGCCTCAAGGCCACATTGCATTTCTTACCGATGCATAGTTATATATGAAACAAAATGAAAATCGCAATACACGATTGCATCGCTTTGTGTCAATAATAGTCGCTGCAAATTAGAAACATACCCAACACTGCTCAGTTGTGCCGGGAAATGTAAATAAATGCATGGGGAGCATTGTGCTAGCTTAAATACGAGGTTATAAATAAAACAAACCTAGAAAAAACGTAACTTTCGTGAACATGAATTTTGGCCTTAATTGTATCAAATCAAATGTCGTGCCATCAACTGCACTCTAAACGAAAACATTCTAAACAGAACTAAATATGATCCTTTCCTGTTTGGCTTAGCCTACCAGAGGCATCACACCTTGGTATAGTGGTGGACACGGATTAACGAGCCGGTCTCACCTGGACTGGAACCCAAGATCTTATATGATCTCTCCTTGTTCGGCTTAGGCTAACCCAAGTTATCACACCCTGGGTAGAGTGGTGGACATGGATTAACGGGCCGGACTCACCGGGACTCGAACCCGAGATCTTGATATTGAACTTAAAATTGCTAATATTTGACTATACTTTGCCCCATTTTGCAACGAAGTCATGATTTATGTCAAATTTTACAACATAAAATTCACAGGTATATTAAATTTCTGCAATTTATTGGAAATTTCCTCCTTTGATTTATGAAATAAGATCAGATTCGACAAGACTTGATTCGAAATAATGTCACCCAAGATTTGATTCAAAAATAGATCTATCTCAAAGTAGCAATCCTAAGTGAAAATTCAAATGCAATATTTCTTCTCAGATGCAAAAGAATATTCTCAAATACAAAGTAGTGCAAGGATTAGAGAAATCAGTCGATAGTATAGTATGGAGTGCGTTGAGGAATTCTGCTTTCAGCGATTCTCAGTTGGACCATAGTCCAGTAAGTATTCAAATTTCTTGAAAATAACCCAAAGCTAGAAAAATTGGAATATTTTTACTGTTGCCAGATTTCGCTTAAAACTGAAAATTTCAAACCACCCACCCAGCTGCAAAACTTTTGTGAATTGTTTTTTTTACCCAACCGCTCGTTTTGAGGAAGTTGAAGCTATTTTTTTTAAAAAATCATTTTTTTGTACCACCCTAATGTACAGGCATGTTGAATTCAAATTTCTAGTTATTGATGAAATTCTATTCAGGACTTTTTTTGATCACTTATATTAAAAATACCTTTAACACTCATTTATTTGAAAAATCATGATATATGCTTGGTTTGCGTGTTTGGTTGTATTAAGATCTATTGCACTTGAATTCTGTCTGGAAAAGTTCAACTATGATGCAACGAAAGCTTAAAATATACTATTTTTGTGGAATGAGAAACTGATATATTTTTTTTTTGCATTCACTTAGAGTGGATCACCCTGTCCAAGGCCCTTTACCAGCGGCCATTTAGAGACGGGCAGGGTTACAATTGCTGGAAAGATATGATCTTTTCCTGTTCGGCTTAGCCTACTCAGATTATTACACCCTGGGTTGAGTGGTGGGCATGGATAAGCCAGCCGGACTCGCCGGGACTCGGAAGCCGAGATCTTCAAACTGCGATACCAACATGTTTCACCACCAGGCAAGGGTGGCAGTACGGTACGGTACGAAATTTTTATCGTACTTCGAACCAACAAAATAATTTCGTACCGAACTTCGTACCGTACCCTTCGGAAATTTTCCGTACCGTACCGTACGATATTATTTTTTTCGTACATCGTACCGAACTTCGTACCAGTACGAAATTAAGTTCGATTAATATTTTTCATTTATCGTACTAAATTTCGTATCAGTACGAAAACAGGTACGATTCGCTGGGCAACAATTTCGTACCGTACCAACTACCAATGTACAAATCAGCTTTATTTGTAAGATCTGGCCACCGCAAAAAACGTCACCAACATCTCACATCAAAGTGATGCAGTTTTATGCTATCTGGTTTAAAATCCAGGATAGTAAAACATGGGCGTAACTATGCATATGTCTCCCCAATATCATTGCATGGTTATAAGTACATTATCATTGTGCATTTTTGCATCTGGTATTTCTGGTGCAATTTACGTTCTCTTCACATTACTGAATAATGCTATTTATTTTCTCATACCAGACAGACGTATTCCCACCATGCCCCGTTGTCTATATCGTGACTTGGCTGTTTTTTTTTTTTTTACAAAATATATCTTCTAATTAAGATGAACATCAGCTAGCATTCAATTTGAAACAGCCTAAATATATCTTTATATTCTGATGTTTCTGCTTTGATAATTTACTCCTACGTGTCAGAGTACAAACAAAACGTAATAGCGATGGTTACTGGTTAACTTAGTTGCATAGTTGGGAGAGAGTTTTTAATTAAATTTTAATAAAATTTTCGCGCGCCTGCGTTGCGCAATATTTTTCCCCGGTTAATTTTGTATATTTCGTAGCATTTAGCCTTTAAAGTAAGAATTTTTATTCAATTTTTACAAAAATTTCAGCGAGCTTCCGGCGCGCAGATACGTTTTCCTGTCTGGTAATGTTTATTTCACTCATAAAACATGTATTTTTGTTTCGTTCTCCATAAAATTTTGCGCGCCTCCGGCATCCTAATCTTTTTTTAAATTTGAAAGCCTATGTTTGCATGTTGGAAAAAACGTGCCCGCCGCCTAAATTTTTTCTGGATTCACCATTGTAGTTGGTATATTCAGGCAGTGCAACCTATGCCATTGTGAATTTTGAATAAAAACAGGTCTGAGCACATCGGCGATGCTAACGATATATTCAGAAACTACGCCGTGATTTTTAGTATTATGAATGTTGCTTATCTTGTCGATTTTAATTGGGCTATCACAACTTTCATTATTACAGAAAAATGCATTCAGATTAAGACGTCATAAATCAGCGGCCTATATGTATTTCCACACAATCACAAAGTTTTACGCCACTGCAGTAAAACTGATGTACGACATAGCTCATCTTATCAGCTCAAGTGAATCAGTTGCATTTTTATTACCGTACCTGCGCCGCTTTTAATCATTTTAAAATTGCCCTTGAGTTTAAAAATTCTTTGATAGACACAATTTATAATATCAGCGCCCCGTTATGAAACGACATAGATGTTAAACGAAATTATTTTTTTGAATTCATTTGAGAAGAATAAATTGTAATGCGAAGGTACGAAAAGGAGTACGGTACGAAATAAATACCGAACTTCGTACCGTACCATACCAAGTACGAAAATTGAAAAACGAATCGTACCGTACTATCGTACCGGAAAATTCAATCGTACCGTACCGAACTTCGTACCGTACCGTATCGTACTGCCAGCCTTGCCACCAGGCCACCGTGGTGGCTCGTTACAAAGTTTTTGATTGATAAAACAAATTGAAACCAAATTCACACACATTTTTCGTCAGATTTTTTCATCCGAAACTGTAAATCATAAAAGGATATACAAATCAAGATAAAAATTTTATGAATTCCAAGTATTCTGCTGTCCAGATTACATTTTAACTTCTATTACAAGCGGTGGTAATCCACGATATTGTTTTCCAGGTTTCGACAGTAAAAATTCAGTTCCTCAGATTGATGTACTCTATATCAGATCATCACTTACACAGATATTTATTATTAAGCGAGCAAGAATTGGATGAAATAAAAGAACTCTCGGGTATGTCAGTTACTTCAGTTACAGCATTTTTTTTATCCTACGGGAAAAGAAAGCCCAGAGTATGGCTTAAACATATAGTGTACCACGACGACTTCTCGTGCGGATTCCAGCGACGGTTTTTCAGTATTCTTGCATTTTTCTATGCATGGAGTTATGGACCTGGTTGATGAGAGTCGTTATTTTTTTGTGTGTCTAAAACGCTTCAAAACCATCAACACTGCTATTTCATAACAGCGTTGATGATTTTGAACGTTTTTAAACTGTTTGGTTACTACCAGTCACACAGGTTCATCGATTAAACATTTGAATCTTATAGCCACAAATATATTATGAAATATTGCCCATTTGCTGAGTTTTCTTCTGATGGAACCAATTTTCTTCGGGTGTTTGAGTTGCAGAGGAGCTACTCTGATGTCAAAAAGGAACATAAACATAAAATCAGAGGCTGTCAAACTTTTCCAAGCTTCTGCTGAATGAAATTAGCTAACATCCAGGCAGGCCGAATGCCAGCTACCCTGCTACTTAGACACCAGAGGAATTACCCAAATTTGTAACATTTCATGATATATCTATTGCTAGAAGATAAAAATATCCCTATTTGAATGTCTGGTAACAACAAATCTGTAGAAAAAGGGTTTAAAATCATCAACACTGCTATGAAATAGCAGTGTTGATGGTTTTGAAACTTTTTATCCATCCAAAGAAACTGACATAAGTAGTTCGGACACTCAAAGAAAGGTCCTCTCACCCTGGTCTCCACTGCCAAATGCAATTAGCTCAGACAATTCACTAAAAGGCCCTATTTGCCTGTTGAGCCAAGGTATCAACCTAAATTGAATAGTAGGCATAAGTTCATGGTTTTCAAACCAAGCGAACCGAGACTCAATCTTGACTTTTTAATTTTGTGACAGTGACGTGTTGATGAGTGGGTTTCGCCAGGTCTTTTGAAATCCTCACGTGATAGAAATAGACCGTTAGAAATAGCGATAAAATGATAATCCATTTATTTAACAGTTCCTCTATAATTTCAGTTGCATACAAGGTTCCGTTATGTAAAGAATTTGGTTCTATTGATAGAACAAACTGCTGCGCAAAACATCCTGGTTTGATGACAACCATTATTAAAAAAATCAGAGAACAGCCTGGGACTTCTTATATAAGGTAATATCGAGTTTACACAGCAGGCATTGTGTTTTGGCTGACATTTTTTCAATGGAGTGTAGGCTGGGCTATTTGATTCGGTGATTCGAATCGATTCGTAGTACAGATTATTCGAATCAATTGTAAATCTGTAATAGGAACAAAAGCATGCCAAATGAAGTGCATTTTTCCATTTTAACGACAGAATGCAATAAAATGGAAACACAGCGCTTTTAAGTCATTTTATGCTAATATCATCATAATAAAGACTGAAATAGTAATAGTAGTATAAATGGGATATTTGGTATTTTTATGAAATCAACGATTCGAAAAAAAAATTATTCGAATGATTCGATTCGTTTTTCAAATGGTTGAGTCGACACGCCCATCGGTGGTGGACAGCCCCTGTCACAGCTTGATTGTGTTTTTGTTCACTTCGACATCATTTTTTTTTTGTGGATTATTGGTTTTGTATTACAAGCCAGATTTCCCAACAAAAACAAATTGTAAACAAAAATTAGCAGAAATTACAATGGTCTACAGTGGTATCACTGTTTGGGCCAAGGCCGGAAGCAGAATCCAAAAGGAATCAACAAACGGTCAGAAGTTTCGAAAATCAGAATGTCGTAGTCTTTCCTTGCAGACTTCACTGCCCTGGCTGGTTGCAATGCCACAGACTCATTCGAAATTGAGACTGGTTTTGCTCCTCATTCCAGTTGATGTTTTTTGAAAAAAGAAAATTTCAGTTTGGTCTTTTAATTTTTAAAATTCAGGTTTTGGATGACGAGAGCGCTGGAATCATTTCTTCGAGGAACAGTTTGTCGAATCGATCAGATATTTTTCATCAAGAAAGGTCTTCTAGATGTGAGATTCTTTTACCATTTTAATTTTTAATTTTTTTTATTTTTTAGTTTGAAACCACCTTAGATTTAGGTTGGGAGCAGTTCTCTAAAGGAATTACCACTGAAATGACAAAGCTGTATAGATGGTGGATGGTTTTTATCATTTTCCAGGGCAGATACCATACACTGCACTTTCTTTTAGGCATTCTCCGGTCTTGCTTAAAGTGAATTTCAATAGTAAAGTGTTTTGGGTTTTTTTTTACTGTAATTGTGTGTGTTTTGAGGCACTTCATGTTTTGTTCTTTTTCAGACTTCTTCCTTTTATTTATCTAATTCATATTTATACCTATTCTCTTCTAGGGTAGCCAAATAATATATATTTTATAAAGCCAGTTCAGCCAATCGATTTTCTCTGTTTTGTTAAAATATTTTTTTTACTTCAGGAACTATTCAGAATCCTGTTATCCAATGAGGATACTTCTACAGAGGTCGTTCAAGGCCATTTCGATCTACTTGCATCGCTCATGAAAGGAAATGTTTTTGCGTTCGAGAAATTTTCTGAAATTGTCGACTGCCATGGATTGGTGAGTACATAGCGACAACGTAATGGCAAATAGTTACTTGTACAAGAAATAGTGTGAACCAATGCACTCTAGGTAAAAAACATTCTAAATTGAACTGAACCTGTTAAGTGCGGTTCAGTAATATCTGCCCTGGGTCTTCTTCTTGTATGAACGAATGAATGAAGTTTCTGGATTGGTAAGTACCTAACAGCGACGCAATGGCAAATAGCTACTTGTGCAAAGTATAGTATCAGCTAATGTACTCTAGGTGGAAAACATTCCAAATTGAACCGAACTTGTAAAGTGCAGTGAGTGATATTTGCCCTGGGTGATGATAAAATCAACTACCATTTCTTGTATGAACGAATGTATGAACTTTCCGGTTCTAGCGAGCCTACTCAAGTTTTATATCCATTTTCAGTTTCAGAAACTCTGCGATGTTATAGAGAACAATTTGGTAGATTCGAATATGTTTATTCGGTGTATAGTTCTCACAATCGATTGCTTTCGTACGGAAAATGTCAGCTGCGAGAATCTAATCGAGAATTGCCGGATTTTGAAACATTATGCGAATATGGAAAAGAGAGTGCAGGCTATTGTGAACTTCATGAAGTTATTGGACGTTGAAACGTTATCGCAGGTTTGTTTCATTTTGCTAAATGGTAAAATTCTCGATTATCGTACAATGAACCATTAGTTCTTCTACCTTGTGATCTCGAATCTGTATATGACTCCTGTCTAAACTCTTGTCTGAATTGTAGCAAGCTTTTATCATAATGCTCAAGTTTTGTTCGTTTAGTTTATTTTATTTTTTTCCGTTTTTTTGGAAATTCACTGTAGTCGACCCTGATGGAAGCAAGGGTAAATTTGTGTATGTGTGTAGGAAAACTCTTGAACCTCTTGTCAATAAGAGGTGAATGTGTGTGTGTTTGTGTGTATAAATTTGTGTATGTGTGTAGAAAAACTGTTGAACCTCTTGTCAATATGAGGTGAATGTGTGCATAAATTTGTGTATGTGTGTAGAAAGACTGTTGAACCTTTTGTCAATATGAGGTGAATGTGTGTGTGTATGTGTGCATAAATTTATGTATGTGTGTAGGAAGACTGTTGCACTTCTTGTCAATATGAGGTAAATTTGTGTATGTGTGCAAAAAGACTGTTGAACCTCTTGTCAATATGAGGTAAATTTGTGTATGTGTGCAAAAAGACTGTTGAAACTCTTGTCAATATGAGGTAAATTTGTGTATGTGTGCAAAAAGACTGTTGAAACGCTTGTCAATATGAAGTAAATTTGTGTATGTGTGCAAAAAGACTGTTGAACCTCTTGTCAATATGAGGTAAATTTGTGTATGTGTGCAAAAAGACTGTTGAACCTCTTGTCAATATGAAGTTCATGTGAAAAACACCCACAAAACTTCTCAACTGTATTGCTACAATAATAGAATTACCTAAAGGCTTCAGAATCCGGTAAACACACTCACACGCATTCCCTCTTACTCAAAATTTTACTTATTTTTAGGAAAACGTCAGTTGCCTCAATACCAGCATTATTATTCTATTGCTTGCGAAGAAAAATGATCAACTGCCAAAGTAAGTGCAACCTTTGTTGTAAATATCACAGTACATATGTTCATCCTCTGCCAAATTCCATTCTTTTATTGAGTATATTTGGTGTGAGAACCTAATGGTTGACAAACTGCTACTGACTTTTTCATTGAAATTCACTCTGAGCAATGTTGGAAGTAGTACCTAAAAGGAACCAACTAACTTGATAGCAAAGAGATACTAAAAGATGTAGTATCAGCAAATGCATTCTAAGCGGAAAACATCCCAAATGCAACTGAACCACCGTGGTAAAGTACCGTGAATGGTATATGCCATGGGCAATAATAAAACCATCTACTACTTTTTTGCTTCCTTTTAGTCTTGCGACTTGACCCAGGGTGTAATATCTGAGGTAGTTGGACTACGCTTTGAGCTATGTATCTCTTATCATCTTGATGTGAGAACGAATCATGTTAGGGATGATGAGTATATACGAGAGGTCTGCTGGGTTCTCGCCAGCGCACGGTGGTTCA